>JANTFA010189856.1:0-18058 GCA_026413405.1 Phytosciara flavipes
ACATCTATATACTCAGTGAAGAGCATAACCTGAAGTGAATGCACAGCAGCTCAGACAATTGCAAACAAATTTTCAATATATTGATGATCCTGTGTAGATCAAACGTTGCGTTCTTAACAGGACGTTTGCAATTCCTAACTGAAATGCCTGACAATAAAATACTAAAGCCAAAAAAATCTTTTTCTTTTCTTCACTCCGCTTTAGTAGTGAGCGGAAATCAAACATAAAACAAACAAAGGATATCGTCGCTTTTCCCCTTTCCATGGTTCACGTTTAGTATGAGTAAAAAGACAGAAAAAACATTCGCTGTTTGAAACAGCCTGTTTCGACTCTTTTTTATTTATTTATTTCATTTCATCAATGGCCGAAGCCCCCTAACTACTTACAATCTACAGTTTACAAAATTGACAATTTCTAATTTATACAATTTGAATAAAATTCATTAACTTGACGCAACAAGAATGTCGTGGTCGCGTGATCGATGAGGAGTTTAATAGTTCAGTTTGTTCGTTCTGATCCAATAATCCACCTGAAAGAGAATGAGTAGCGAGAACCAGTCGACTAGACTAGCAGATATTTGCACAAGTCGGCTAGACCTGAAGTTCGTTTTTCAAAGTCGTGAGACTCGATAGTTCACAAGTCGACGAGGCTCGGAGTCGTGAGACTTAATCAGACTAATCTATGCAGATTAGAGATAAAACCGTCTTGGTCCGGAATAAATAAACGTAAAGTCAATCATGATAATTCTGATCTTACCATTGAGTTTTATTGGAATTTTCAGCTTTCTCACAGTCGAGTCGATTTGAATAAATTACGTGGAATGCCCTGGAATTAAAACTTTGCAAAACGATTGAATTCAATGCACATGTTATTTATTGGTTCATGATGACCATACTTGGTCCCAAGGCTATATACTGGATACAGGTACGCGGGTTACACCCCACAGCTGACGATAGTATGGCGGATTTCATACAAAAATTCACCTACTGTGATGATTATCGTCGCCGTGATGATGTGGTGAATTCTTTTGTAAGTAAAATCATCGAAGGTGGTACCTAATAAAATGGCGATCGAGGTGACCTCCACCAGTATATAGCCTTCCTTGGTCCTATGTTCATTCACTACAAGAAAGCTGCGAGCGCAAAGGTGGGACTTGAACAATCCATCAGTCACGTTGCGTTCCACCGGCTTTTATCTGCGCGCCGATACTTTCTAATCTCTTTTCGCCGTAAATCTGTTCAAAACTTCGTTTTCCGCTGATGGGCATAATAAGGAGGCATAACAGTGAAAAGTGAACGACTTTTTTGTCGAATAGTAGAGTTAACCAGCTCTTGCATCAACTTTTGTAGCGCGCATACATCAGGCGCTCCACAATTTATATAACATGGAGCGAAGCGTTCCAAGTGTCATTCCGATGGTGCTCTATGTTTCGTCGAAATTTCAAAACAACGAAAGGTTGTCTGTCAAAATTAGTCAAAAAAAAGAGACCAGAGCAGAGTAGAATTTTTACAAATCCAATGTATAAAAAGTTATTAGCTGGAGACGTTTATCATTTTATAAGCCAAATCTTTATATAAAAACAAAATAATCAGTAGTTTCGTCCACCAAATTGTACAGCTGTGTTATGTGCATCGCAAGCAATAAATAATAAATTTGTGTGCAACTAAAAATAGAGATAAAGAATAAGAAAGACAGAAAGAAAATAATGTTCCGTCACAAAGTGCAGAAAAACAATTCATTGATAGACAAAGTTATATTTTTTGCAATGTTCGGAAATGTTGATAGTACCGCATTTCGGGTGTAGTTCTTTTTGTTGTTGTTGGATGCCAAAATGTGAAAAAAGAACTTTAATTTTAGTTTGCATTATTCAATTGTTGGGAGAGACTGTTTGATTTTTGGTGATTTGATAATTAAAATATTAAAAATTCAACAACAAAAGTTACGAAAGACAGACACAAGTGTAGAAAAAAGAAAAGAAGTTTAACATTAGAAATTTGTCCACTTTACAAAATAAAAGATAAAAGCCTCCTATCTCCCTCCCTCCCCACAACGTCAACACACACACCAAAAAAAACCCATTAGGTAAGTCATAACATACACCAACCAAAAAAGAAGTGTTATTGATTTATTCATAATATTAATAAATAAAATTTCATGTCGATACATGATCACTATTCGGCTAGTGAATTATAATTAAAAATGCAAATTGAACGTAGAGAGTTTAGGTTTCGCCTAAACAATTTTGTGGTTATTCCCATTGTATGGAACTGAAATGGAATCGAAATAATTGGAAATATTTTCGTAAATTTTGGCCAATTGGGTCTGCTTCCAACAGAACAGTTGTTGAGCGTACAACAACTTCCAATTAGTACGTAATACACAGAGTGTACAACAATGTTTTTATCGCTCTAATATGTTTGAGTCTAAGGGGGCCATTCACAAATCACCCACTCTCTACAGATGGTAGAAGAGTCAGACAAATGCGTACGTTCCATTTTTCGAAATTTTTTTCCCATACATTTTGGTGATGACAGGGGGTCTTCTAAGACTCGTCATTTTGAACGTGCGTAGTTTGTGAAGGGGCCCCATGAAGGGTTCGCATAATATATTTCGTTTTGCATTTATATTTAGTAGGGAAATGATCGGATATGATAAATAGATGTACGTGCCAACGCAATAATCGAGAATCGAGTATTTTGTGGCTCAGAGAACGAATGTTAATAAAATCGGTGGCGATTGTTCGGGAAAGGGGGGAATTTGTTTTGCAAAAAGTGTGTGTGTTTTGGAAATCGATTCTTTTTTTGTTTTTATTGTTTGGTTTTCATAATAACAGACTTAACAATCGTTTGTATAAGGTCGCGTACTACAAATGTCCGTGGGGTCACTCACTTCGGTTAACTAATAAATAGCCCGGTCAATTGTCGTAAGCTCGTTACCTAATCGTAATGACTAAGTAAAAGAACGTGGTTAATCCTTGTTAATCACCAATTATACGCAGATTACTTCATTGGTTAATTAGAGTGTGCAGCCCCTCACCTCGTAGTAGTAATGTTCGTAGTAGAATTGATGGAATGGATGTGTGACGTGACGACTATAGTGAAAAACAATCAGAATGCAGCTGATGTAGCACGACTAGTACGAATACCGATAATAAAATCCTGATTCATGGAATTCCTGATTCATCACATTCCTGATTCTTTCAAGCAAAAACAAATTTTGAGAGGCGTTACATATTCCCTATTGTCAAGCGCGATTCGCGAATGTCGATTACTTAACTTAACGCAAATAAATTGATGGCATATCATGGGCTGAAATGCGTAGATTTTTTGCTTCGCATTTTTTTGTCGTCTTGATAAAATTCGTTGTTTTGCCCATTAGCCCGAACATTTAAATACGAAAAAATCACAACGCAGAAGTGAAACGAAACATTTCGGAATTTATTTATTGTTTCTGATGTTTTTATATTAATTAGCAGAAACGTTTCGGTTCAAAGGTTAGCAAAATCCATTTAATTGGAGAAAGTCATCAATTTCCGTCGCCATTCGTTTTTGTTATTTAATTTTTGGTTTTTCTGCTATTGTTCTATTAACACACGGTCGGCGTATACGTATGTTACAACAACGTATTGATGAGTTCATTCACTGCGGGTGACAATATTTTTCTCTTTCTTTTAATCTTTTTTCGCTGGTCGGGTCAACTATAATATTTCGTTTGATTGTTTGCCGTTTTATAATTTTCTTATTAGTCATTTCGTTTGGCCACCGGTAAAAAACATAGAACAGTGTGCATTCTGATACCATGTCCCATCTTAAATGGTCTTTTATTTCATCTCATCAATCATAAATTGTCAGTTTGATATGACCCAATACGTTTTACGTGTAGTAATGCATGACCTTGTCTCGTGACTAACAAACTTTAAACCGAAATATCTCGAAATCCATTGATCTCTTCTCAGAGCATGTTCGATTCATTCGAAAGCGGATCACTAGTACACCAGATAAGGTTCCTCAAACGTTTCTCCAAGGAAAGTCTCACCGAATTCCGAGCTATTTCAAAACTCAATTTCGTTAATCAGTGGACAGGTCAATGAGCCGTATACAATTTACGTTTGACTCGGTACCCACTAACTAATTATTGCGACGCGTCTTGAACTAAATACATACGTAAATGTGGGCATTTCGTATTTACGTAGTTTGTGTGTGCCGAACAAAAATTCTCGGCGACGCATTGTTGAGTTTCGTGACATCGGCGGTGGTGCGCTGAGAATGATATTTGTCTCTGGATCGGCTCAGCCATCGCGTGCCGAATAATTTCGAGTAAAAATAAAAAAAATCCAAAAATTTCATGATACATTTGATGGGAAATCATCTAGGAAAGTCACTTTACTGTTTAACTTCTAAGGCTGAATAGAATAGCGGAGTTGATGTTGTGTTAGCGACTAGACCAACTTTGAGAAACTCCACCGAAAAGTATATCAGACATAGCACAAATAGTAGATTTGGTCCTGCAAAACTAATTCATTACATGAGGGATCAACTTTGTGGTAAATACGAGTCGAACTTACAAGTGTGGTTTTAAACAGAAAGCTCCTGTCAAAATATACACATTACATGTAGGGTTATCCGAACCAAAGACAAGGTATATAACTACACTTGTCCTCTCCAAAGCGAGTTTGCGAGTCTACAAATTGGTTCCAAGTTAATGAATTACTGAGCAAGACCCAACGAACTGCTTTGTTGTCTGCCTCCTTCCTACCAATTGCGAAATTTGAATGAAAGATGAAAATGCTCAACATGAATATACTCACTTTCGCAGGAGGCAGATTGCTATGTCATGATAATTAACAGCGTGATGTGATGCCATTCGTTGCGTAATTTCTCGACAAACACTTTCAATATTCTTTGTTGATATCTGAAGTTGGAAGCTATAGTTCCTGCAATAGTGCGGACTACTGAAATTTAGTTCAAAGCTTGAATTATAGGCTACTGTTCTGAAAGCAAAATCGACTTACGACTCAGTTTTATACGAATTATGATGACCCTAGTTTTGATTAAAAAGAGTGCTACTTTTCAATAAACAGTCGGAAGGCTCTTGTGGTTCATCTTCGCAACTTGGAACTGGGATCTGTTTTAAACGTTAGAGACAAAACTACCACGATAAAGAAAACTACCAGAAGGACTTCCTGTGGTTACCCTTATTAAGACAAAACTAAGTCAATGGTGCACGCCACACTTTTAAGCAGACTTTCCAATAAAATCTTGCTAGACTAGCTTAACCATAGCACAGTTAATTCACATGCTTAACGACCGGCGCCACACACCTCTAGACGTTAGTACCAGATAACGTCTGTACATACACGTGTGTGTAATTCAATACTGGGCGACGAGCCGGTCGTCTTATTATTAGGGCCTGATAGGTTTCAATAGCATATATAACTTAGCCAGGTTGGTTGACATAACGTGTCTTCAGCTTAAATTTTAGACTGAAGTAATGCGATTCCAAAAGTTGTAGGTGGTAAAAATGTGCCTGACATGTTTATGGCAGTGTACCTTTTCAATTTTAATGACAGCCACTTGGAAAAGAATCGTAAATCTGAGTGTCATTTTTTTGGCCAAGACATTCTTCGAATCGATTTTTATGATGGAAAATTCTGGACCAAACGAAGAAAAATGTAGGTCTTGTTGTCTACGACATTTTTCTTCGTTTGGCCAATATTGTCAAAGTGTAGTCGAATCTATTGTTCTCGATTCTTGTGTTCTATGTTCTATTGTTCGTTCCCTTGTTCTCATGTACGGCGACTTCTTGACGACTCTGTATAATGACGCAAAAGAGACCTAAAATTCAAACATATTCCTTCTATGTAAAAGTGTCAAAATTGACAGCAAAACAAAAGAGAAATTTGGATTAGGCTTAATGTTTTTCGCTAATCCATTTAATTGTCGAGCTTATTTTCTTACATTGAAGCAAATTTGCTTACATTATTACGCAATTATAACTTCTACTGTTATATACAGCGACACTTAAATCCACATGAGATATTAATGTTAACATTCGTGTAGCCATGTACACATTGTGCAAACATTGTACATCCAGCCAATTTCAGTGGAAAATTAGCAATATTTGTGTTCCACTGGATGGGGCGTGTTAAGGAAAAGAGGCAAAAACCGGTGTACCGGAGCAATTAAAATTTGTTTTTCGTTTAACTCCCCAATGCAAAAGACAGAACTTTTTATTTTAGTCTCTCGTTCCCCGAAATCCAGCAATGTCAACATTTTTCGTACTTCTAAGAAAAATTGAAATTGTTTTACAATGTCGTCAGCGTTTTTGTTTCATCAGTCATTCAAATTCCATTAGTTTCACAATATATTAACCTTAGGATAACAACACGCAAAATTGTACTGTGTTCTGTGCATCGGGCTACTATCAACAAAAAAAAAAGAAACCTAAAAGTTGAACACAATGAAACCGACGAAAAACGATCATACCAAATTAGGATTTTCATATTTATAGTTTCAACGTTTCAATGACATTTCAGTCATCAAACGAAAAAAAAAAAACAACAACACAAACTCAAACTCAATGAATTAATTAACAATTCCATAAAACTGTTTAAAGTGCAGTTACATAATGTCGAATCAATCGTACATGTATCTATAACAGAGCATACTCATAGAGTGTGTGCTTGTTCCAATTAGTTTATTGATAAAAATCAATTGATTTATCATCACTACGGTATACCGCTCCAATAATAATTAATGTTGAAAAGTATAGACAAGAATTGGAAAATGTGCAACAGAGTAAAAATGATTGTAATAGAACGGAAGTAAAAGACTGAAAGAAAGTTGTTCGGACCGGTATGCTTTACCCTGATGTTCATTTGCAATTTTCTTGATATCAGTGATTGTGTTTTCAACTTCAACCAAGCCCATTCGTAGAAGCCGTTTGGTATAAAGTAGTTTTTTCGGATAATAATAAGCATCACTTCATTCACAAACCGTTCTTGGTTCCTAATTTGTGCTCAAACAATTGAAGTAAAAGATTTGAAATCTTTATTGTGAAAATGCTTTGATCAAAGAGAAGTACTAGACTCGATAAAAATACTGTTGATATGCTTGCCGTCTAAGACAGGCTAATGAAACTTAAGTCCACAGCGAAAATCAGAAAGTATTTAGAAATGATTGCTACGATCGGAATGGTGCCTAGCAAAAAAAAACGCCTTTCCCATACTAAGTCTTGAAGGCTTTCAGATTTTTGTATGAAATAATCCAAATAATCACAAACCTTTCGGCTTACGCAAACATTTAACTTGTGTAACCTAAGCAACTTTTACTGAGCGAGCCGCGCCATTTACCGTTCCAATACTTCTCAAATTCTCACCATTGCTATCGGTTAAAGTCCCCAATTAACCTAACTATTAAATAGATCCAATAGGACGGTAATTCGTAGACACAACAGTGGTGAGACGAGCCAACGGTTTTTGACTGTTATATTATTGAGACGAACCGCTTAAATTCGACAGTTAAGGAGATTAACCAATCGTCTGATTCGCTCAAAGTAGGTGAAGCTCTATTGGAAGTAAAATGGTGGACGATTTGCTCTCAAGAACAAACACCAGTTTACACTTCTCACTGGAGCCATTTCTTTCGAGACGCGATTATTCACAACCCTATAGTCGTGAGACCCCTCCGATTTTTTTTTCGTAATATTGAGCACTGTTCAAAACAACACTCTGCTCTGCGATCCACTCGGTGCTTTTTTGAGAACTGGCCCTAGGGTCAGCCAGAACCTGTAGAAGTGTACAGACTAAAGTTTGACATTGGAATAGAAGGACAAAATATCAGACCAACCATGGAAATATTATGCTTCTCTGTCACTTAGACACTTAGCAATGGCAGCTGAAAGTTAAAATTTCAACATCCTAGACGCGGTTATTGAACCCTTTCAAATTGCTTTTACAATAAAGTTTATGACCAGTACCAACACAATGCTCAAGCATTCTGGTACATATGCGTCCCTTATGAATTTTCCATTTTTCACCCTTAACTTGTCTGTGGACTTGATTTTAAAAACATTCAACTTCACAAGACAATCGCTGTACGTATAACTAACAGATTGACTCAGAAAGAAGCAACTTGTCTCCATACTCATGAATGAAGTATGTATTGTGAAGGCTCTTATTTCAAGCACGAGCTGTGTCACAATCACAGGTACCATTTTTCTTTTTCTGTTTAAACGATTGCACATAAAAAATTAAAACATTTTGTGCTGAATCGATAAATTCTTCCATAAAAACTATTGTGAGAGACTTTTGAGAAAAAGATTTTTCTACACTCATTCAGTTGACAAAAGCATTTTGTTCGGTTCAATTTGGTTTTCTTTATTTTTATTTTGCTTTTGTGTGTATCAACAGACAATTTAATCAACAATAAAAGAGAATGAAATGAAAAACATTTGGACATTTTTCTTTTTGATATGATAAAGTGTGTTTCTAGAAAGTTAAGCACAGTGACAATTTGCACTCGTGTGCAAATAGTAGGTACATTTTGACTATTTGCACCTACGACAAGTGATATCGACACGACTAGGTCCAAGGCAGCTATCTAGCAAAGTAACAAACAATGTACCTTGAGAATATCCTAACACTGTATCAGTGACACCTACAGTGTTAGAATATTCTTAAGGTACACTGTCCGATTTCAGGTCCTCTTATTTGGTAAACAATGTTTGTTACTTTGCTAAATAGCTGCCTCGGCTTGTCACTTGATGAAGTGACAGAAGACCGAATTGCCGACAACGTTAATCAGTGACACTTCTGAGAAATATCGTTCAAACCCAAGCGCTAAAAAGATTAAATTTTCCTTCTACATAGACAAGACCAACCCTATTTACAGATTTCCTTAGCGGTCAAAAGCTCTCCTATTTTATAGCCCACAGTGGTTTCATACCAACAAAGAAAACTAAATCCACGCGTTTAGTGGTACAAAGCGCTGCATAAAAAAGCATTCGATTCCGATAATTTGAATTTTTGTATGAGAGTTCACATTCGAACCGTGATATCTCCGTTGTTTTTAATCGCTTAGTTCCAGACTTTGCTTGGTTTGTATCGTATCTTTTACTGAGTTTTATCACTCATTTGTGTGAAATACTTGGAAAAACATCTTTACTCAACATTTTACACAAATGAGTAAGCCAATCGATAAAAAACTCAGTGGAAGATGCAAACCAAGCAAGATTTGGAACTAAGCGATATTAAAAACCACGGAGATATCACGGTTTGAATGTGAATTCTCCCACTTAAATTATCGTAGTCGACCACTTTTTTATGCAGCGCATTGTACCATAGCACCGAACGCGTGGATTTGAGTAGAAGTTCTGACTACTGCGAGTAGCGGACTTATTTCAAGTCTGCCTGTCGTCCATACATTATTTTGACCAACAACTTGCTATTTAGCCGCACTGATTTTAGCTTATTTTTACTCGGCCGCTATTATCCATTGGATGTACATTGTGAAAGCAGCGAAACGCGACTAAAATATTGCACACAATATATATTGCACACTCGATCTGTGTTTCATGGTCTGGAAACTGATCATCCCAAACCGACAAATCTTAAAATAGAACTCTGCAGTCATTATGAAGACACCGTCTGCCCAGATTTTCAAAATGAAAGTCAGTAGGATGAATGTATTCGATAAGACGATTTGGTAATTTCATTTTGTTAACACTTATTTCGCTGATCCTCAGGTCTTTACACTTTCACCAGATGAAACATTGCCAATTGGGATGTTTTGTTTTCATCTTCTTAAGCGTTGTAGTCAAAGAGAATTTCATTTGCACCCAGGAGCAAATAGTCAAAAAAACGTGAGTGTTTACTATTTGTCTCCGAGTGCAAATAGTCCAAATATACCAAAGTTAAAAAAAACAGTTCGAATTTTCGATTGAATTTCGTAACTGCGGGCAGTTTTCGCTCGAATCGGACATATCCAACAATCAATATTGTCCAACATTCTTGATTGAAACAAATAAGCCAGAAACGAATGTTGTGTGTGTTCAAATACTCTTCATTTTCGTTTAAAATCCCCCTGATGTCGGATTCTTTATTTAAAGTTAGCGAATTGTTACAACTGATTTTGTATCTGGTTCAGATGTAAACAAATTTGTTCGAAAACAATTTTTCCAAACACAATTCTCGGGGCAATCATCCATATTAATTGTTCTGTGCGATGTCAGTGTGCTGCTGCTGCACATCTGCCTAATTTTAATTTGCATTATTAAATTTGACATCTTCGAAACACTTGTACCGAAGCATATCAATTGAGTGGCATAATGAAATTGGCTCAGATGTATACACACGTACGGCTTATTCATTGGTGTACCGCACTAATTCGACACTTTGATGAACTGATTGAACCACATCTAAATGAAGCAAAACTAATTAAGTTCGTCACAAACTTGAAATTATTCCTGATAGAAATGGCATTACAGTTTCTTGTTGTTTTTTGAAATTACATTTGGAAGCGAGCTGTGTATCGCTTCAGACGGTGGCCAGGCCGATCGATGTTTAAAGCAAACGAGTTCGGTGAGAATTATAGTTTTCCTCTCGTTCCATAATCTTAATGGAAATTACATTTCGAATAGAACGACGCATTATACGATTTACCGATATGAAGCAGAGCGCCATTGGCTTGCACTTATAATTGCAAACGGTTGATTCTAATGCACAGAGACTGCATCGTATCATTAAGCATTACGATAAACGTTAGTTTGATAAATTAACCTTCATGTGCTCGGCTTTAGATTATGTTTTTGAAAGATACATCTTCCTACCAATATTACTGTTGTATGGAATACAAAATACAACAACGCACACTCATCACTCGTTATCTCATTATCGTTTTGTATTTTAATTATTTTATTTGCAAAAAAATGAGTTTTCTTTTTGAGGCAAATTATTTTTATGAGGCACATAATGAGGCTTGTGCCTAGCAAGTCATATGACTACATTCAATCTGGTTGTGCATTGAATGCATTTTCAGTAAAGTTTTCAAGTTTTTCCGTTCCCCTAAAAAGAGTTTTAACAGACACATGACCTTATTTCGTGCTTTTCATTTCAATCCACCGGAATTTGCTTTCGTGTTTTCATATTAATTTCAAATGAAAACATTGCGCTTCACTCTGAATAGGATAAAATTTACGTAAGCACAGAGTACGCTCTCCATAGATTGCAACGTCCATTTGCACATTTTCTCTGAGGACTTTTGCAACATTCCTGAGGTGTGGTAGATAACATTTTGGACACATACGACTGATTCACCGGTTTTAGTATTGCACTTGCTACAGGAGTGTGATGAACCGGATTTAGTATCATCAAGAGCACCGTAAAACCTTCAGTGCGCTAAAAATTTAAAATCAAAAGGTAGCAACGGTCCAATGGTGTGATTTCCGCTTGAATTTGAATGATTATGGACCATGATTTAAAGGGTAAAGCTGTCAGTGCACTCGAACAAAAGAAACTATTCCGTTTGTTGGACAGTTTTTGTTTCAACAGTAGAATATACGGCTCCGTAAGGGATTGTTCACAAATGACATCTCATTTTTTCTAAATTTTTTTTGAATTGAGCATTGTTGGAAAATCAAATATACAGCCAAAGTCTCTCAAATAAAAGTTAAACATTTTGTTCCATATGTTTTTCAGCTGATCCACTCTTTCAAATAACTATTCGTCTTACACGATTGTACTAGTACCGGGCGATTGCATGTAGCTATCTCACCTGTATCACCTGTGAGTTGACCAGCTTAAGTAAAATGTTTCACTTCAAAGAGTTTTTGCTGTCTGGCCCACCCTCAATTATACTCCCTAAATATAACATTTAAGGCTGTCGTCATTTGTGGTTTTTCGGGATCAAAGACTGTTGCTACTTTTCTAATGAATTGTGCACTGAAGCCGGATGTCTAGCGCATGGACCACACCGGTCTGAATAGCTACAGACAGAAACCAGAGGCCAAAATCCAAAATTGCAACTAAACATTTACAATTTTAGCCATTTCCTGTCCTGCTTGAAAGATGTCGCCTAATAATAATAATCTGCCGTAGCAACCCTATATGGGTCAGAGGTTAGATCATTGTTTACTAGTTTTGCTCATACCGGTTCTACTTTTGTTTCCGAGATTCTTTCATTACCGGCAGTTTTTAATGTGCCAGTGATAAGCTGTGCGACAAGCCTAAGGTACATCGATGTTGAGTGCCATCTATGTACTAAGTAGCGAATATAGTAGAAGGAGAATGCCAACGTCTCCCAACAGGGCCAGCCCAGTGAACTCGAACCAATTCAATCAGCTGTGTTTTGTATACACACGTCCGACAATCGGTTTTTTTTCTGTCACAGTTAGGAGTCGAACTCTCGCACTGTTAAACACTACGCTATTGAGTCGCCTAAGCGTCTCTGACCGTAACACACTTTTGTAAATTGTTTTGAAGTCATGATAAAATCTAAGAATTTCTAAAAATTCTGAGAGTCCCTACGACGATTATGGAAGATTTGACGGAGTAGACGTTTAAGCGGATGCCTAATTTTAAATGAAAGTCGATTTAAACTGAATCGAGTCGAATATTGAACTAAAACTCTGGTCGATAGTACACCACTTGCACTTAATTTTTGCATGACCGCATTCGCCCATCAACCGCACTAATTCTAATCATTTTTTTCATTATCGATTTCCAGATGAAATCCACCTTGTTCAAATAAAATGGCTAAAGATTACGACTATTTGCTGAAAGTGTTGCTGGTAGGCGACAGTGATGTTGGTAAACATGAAATCATGGCTGGCTTGGAGGACGGGTCTACAGAAAGTCCATTTTGTAGTGGAGGAGGAAATTGTAAGTGAAACATTTTTTGTTTGATCTCCCTACCTTTACCTGCACAATGCATTTTCAGCATACAAGACAACCACAATACTGTTGGACGGCAAACGAGTGAAATTGCAGTTGTGGGACACATCGGGACAAGGACGATTTTGCACGATAATTCGATCGTATTCGCGTGGAGCTCAAGGTGTTATTTTAGTCTATGACATTACAAATAAATGGAGTTTTGATGGAATTGATCGATGGCTGAAGGAAGTTGAAGAGGTAATGGATCTAGTGGTAAACGAGAAAAAAAAGAGTTGTGGATTTTAATTCAGTTCTATTGTTGCAGCATGCACCAGGTGTGCCAAAAGTGCTAGTTGGTAATAGATTACATTTAGCCTTCAAACGACAGGTAGCGGCTAAACAGGCCGAAATATATGCATCTAGGAATAAAATGGCTTGCTTTGAAATATCACCACTGTGTGACTTTAATATCAGGGAATCGTTTTGTGAATTAGCTCGCATGGCACTACATAGGAATGGAATGGAACGAATTTTTCGGACCAACAAAGGTACGGTGTTTATACAAAAAAAAAAAACCAGGCGCATTAATTTTGTGAAATTTCCTTTTTCCGAACAGTTTTATCACTGCAAGAATTGTGTTGTCGGACGATTGTACGCCGAACAAGTGTGTATGCTATCGATACACTGCCGTTACCGCCATCCGTCAAAAAGCATTTGAAATCGTATGCACTGACGTCGTCACAATGCATCAGCACATTAACGAATACAAAGAAAAGCCGATGCAAAACTCCAACCCAAAGTAGTACAAGAAACAGTTGTTCAATATCGTGATCTGTTTTGTTTTTACGTTCGTTTCGATTGCTCTGTTCACATTTTTCTCATTTGTTTTTTGTTTGGATCAATATTGTTTACAAAAACCAAAAATGGAAATTTTTTGTTTGTTTGAAGTTTGAATAATTGGCAACCACACTTCAATTTAATTGAATGGTTGAAAAAATGAGGGGGTTGGGGTGGGTCGGTTTGTTGCAGTACCATTTTTTTTGTTGTTTTTGTTATCGTTTCTAACTTCAGCGGTGTCATTTTGCTGCTCAAATATGGACGTCGCGTTTTTACGTTTTTTGAATTATAATTTAAATCGACCAGAACTTAGAATTTTCGAATTAGGAACACTGATCAATGGATTCAATGGTGATGTAAGTACAAAAAAACAAAAACAAAAAACCTTAACAAACAAAAGAATTGATGAAGAGAAAAACAAGAAAGTGACAAAAAAAAACACAAAACAAAATACTACCTGTGCGTTGGATGCATTTTGTAAATAATTTTTTTGTATGTGATCTTTGTATGTAGTCTTTTTGTATAAAGTCAGAGTGATTTTTATTTATATTTTTTGTCTTTTGTTTTTCTTTAATTTTCTTTTTTCTTCTCTTTTTAATTATTTAAAACTTTAGCCTGTAAGTGAATCACACTACTAATTAAAACAGAGAAACAAAACAGAAAAAATTGTCATCGCAATGAATCGGGCAAAATGCTGATTTTTTGCTTAGTTATCTTGATTTTTTCCCCTCAAATATTAAATCCAATAAAGAAAATTTCATTAGCTCAATTAGCCCATCACACAGTTGATCAACTCGATACTAGACTCTATTAGATGACAGGAAGGTTATGAGGACGATAGGCCGGGTCGTCATCGTCACCCAAATCATTTTTACGAAATCAAACGAAGAACGATGGTCTAATGCCTTCACTTCACTCTTACCCCATTTAACACGTCGAATTCGAGTAAGGTGCGCCTAGAAGTGCCAAATTAACAACAGAAAAAATGCCCGTCCGTCTGTCTACCAACAGACCAACGAAACCAATTTTAATGGGACTTCTTTCACAAATGCTAGTTTAAGTTCGAAGATGAGCACCTTCGACCGAGCCGATCCAGAGATATGGTCAAATTATAGTGCTATTTTCGAGGTTTATCGCATATATTTCTGGCAGTATTGCTCGTACAATGTTGATAAATGACAGCAAATCACAGATATTGACCACACCGATCCATGATTCTCTTTTGTCGAAATAGGTTCATGGGCTCGGAAGTTAGAGCTAATAGAGTGACCCTAAGTCGGGCTACTCGGCCGTAGAGTAAAGGTAGAGCTTTCTTTCAATTCCATATCATACATGCCCGAAAGCAAGAGTTTTTGAGGAAAAATTTCTTACGATTGCGATAACATCGAAACCTGTAACAGGCGGCAACAATAGATCGGGTCTACTGCTTCCCTTCATCAAAGGATTTCAATTCTTCAACTCCTTTGAGTACACATTTCGCTGTATAAGACCGAACAGATGCATAACCGTAACGGTACAAAATCTCGGGTCAACCGATTACACTATGATTCGTTGTAAAATCTGGACTGTCTACCATAACTACAATTTTTGAGCTTCATCCGTTGTGATAAAGTTCTGAAGTTGTCAATGTTTGCCGAACCTTTAATTTAACAGAAATAATTTGCCTGCAGCGGTTTTAGAGTAATTTTCAGTTTGAGCAAACAGAAATTCGTTTGGCCACAAACATTACTCACCGCAGAATTCCGATTCAGAATTTGGGAAAAATTTTCGAATTGAGAAAAATTTAATGAACGTTTCAGAGAACAGCTTCAGTGTGATCTCTTCTTTGAAGACAGAACACTAAAGCATTTTAGGAGAATGTTCCCAGTTTAACTGGTCTCACAACAAGTTTTAGTGAAAATAGGATTTCATAATCTAACGCGTTGAGTTAAGAAAAAGGTTTCACGCTCGCTTCGCTCGTTATCTAATTCCTTGTTTTCTCAAAGTTAGCCAGCTTTCACTAATGGAACTGAGGTTTCATCTGCTAAAACGATAAATCATGCTCGGTTCGCTCGACTTTTTACCACAACAACCGAAGAGCCATTAGCCCGGTGACGATTTCATACCAAAATCGATAAATGTGAAGAAATAACAAGAAACATTTTCAGCTTTCAATTTTTTTCACAACGGACTTGCTTGTGTATATCATTGAAAGTGCACCACTGTCGACAATTCGGGAAATTCCATAGCTCTACCGTTATTAAAATTGAAACACCTGCCTTTTTCTATGCTCGTATGTTCAACACACAAATTTGAAGAGATATGAAAACGACGGATGTATGAGATAGCATTTTCCTAGGTCCCTACTCGCTTGACTGACACTTTTGATTGAGTTGATCGACATTTAACCTGAAAACTTTAATTGATATGACTTTACAGAAGTGATGGGCATTAAGTTATTGAAATGGGTTCTCATTGAAAATAAAGTTAATTTTCCACACAATTAATTGCATACAAGTTACATCCATTTTTAGTAAAGAATGTTAACATGTGTACTCAGAACAGAATTTTGTTTTTGTTGTCAGCGTGGAGATGAACTTTTTTTTATGTAAAAACTTTAATTTAAACAAAGAAAATAAAATAAAATGAATGCAAAACTACCGACGATGAAGTTTATTTTTGAAGGCGAGCGAAATTTTATGGTTTTATGTCATTTCAGACTTTTTATTTCAGAAGCTACAGTTTTTTTGTCAACAATATCCCGAGTAAATTTCATCCGAATTTCATGAATTTCCATTTGTGGAAAATTGACTGCCCCGACTGCTGTTTAAGTGATCTTTTCCGAAATATAAAACTAGAAAAGAAAATTGTGTCACTTTCGATAACCATTCACAGTTTTATAATAGTCACAAATGCTAATCACATTCATTACTACTGTCCAATAAAAATGTTCAGGATTTCAACGTGTTACTGTAAGTTCTGCACTGTCTAGTAAAGTGAAAAATAAATGAAAACCAGTTTCTGGCATAGTTTCTTCCTAAAATACAATTTTGGTCTCTCAATACGTCTGTCCCCATTGTAAATATAGCTTCGCGAACTTAAAACATCAACCCCAATCAATCAACGAATAATCACACCAATCTTTGTAACGCAGTGACCATGTCTGAAGTGCACTTTGCTCGACATTTCTCTTCCATTTCCATGCAAATACATTTTCAATTTGACTCCTTACCGGTCGTCACCGGTATAATGCTTAACGCTATGATGTGTCGTAGTTTTATGCCACACTATTGTGAGATAGATGTCAACAATCAAAGGTAAAGTCACAGAACTGCTTCTAGCATGAACATAAGAACTATTGGAAGACAAATTGAACCGAGGGGTGAACCACTCTTTTTTGGTCTGGTGATTAATAATCAACAAATAATCCAAATAATCACTGATTATTTGGATTATTTGTTGATTTGGTGATTATCTGACAGTGGTTCTCGTCCTGAGCTATGCACGTTTCAAGTTAAATGGGAATTACATAAGTGTGAGCGAGAAAACCGATGTCATATAGTTTTGTCTCGCTCACACTAATGTAACTCACATTTAACTTGAAACGTGCATAGCCCAGGATCCTAACGTCCTAGAAACCATTTCCTGGGTGATTTGGAATCAGGACGAAAAACGGCGTATCGGTTTTCAAACTTGTCACTGTTACGTTAAAAAAAGACACCATATTGTCAAGTAGTGAATTGACGCCGTAAGTGTGCCCAAAATTCAAATTTTTAGTGAACGAGTCGATGAAAAAGTGAACCAAAAAATATAAGTCGACGCATTTTTGTATGAAAAGGGCGATTTAACGCTGCGTCAGGAATCCTATATAACCTTTGCATTTTTGAATTAGTGGCACACTTACGGTGTGAATTGTGCATAATGAAGTGAATTTTATAAAAACGTGGTTGGTCAGTAATTCACGCCGTAAGTGTGCCACAAATTCAAAAGTGCAAAGTATGTCTAGTCTTTCTAAAGCAGCGTTAAATTGCCCTTTTGATACAAGAATGCGTCGAAATGATCGAAATATATTTTTTGGTTCACTTTTTCATCGACTCATTCACTAAAAATTCAAATTTTGGGCACACTTACGGCGTCGATTCGACAAAAATACTGCTAGATTTGAACTTTAAAGGGGTTCTGCGACCGTAAAAAGGTGGAGTTTTTCGTCTCGCCTTTCTTTTATGATTTTAAGATTTTTTTATGTCAACAACAATCTTCAGTCAGATTTATTCACGCCGCACACTGTAGAGGGGCGGGAATATACTTTCAAAAATCTATATCTCGGTCTGTAAACTTCATAAAATGCTCAATTTCGTTTTAAAAGAACAG
>JANTFA010189967.1:0-18057 GCA_026413405.1 Phytosciara flavipes
GTCGGAATCGACGTGTTACAAACGTAAGAGTAAAGGCATTAGACCCTCGTACTTCGTACGGGTCTAAAAATTTACAATTTTAATTATTCGAAGCATTGTGTGTGCGTGTGGGCTCGGAGCTAACGCAAAATGTTCTAAACTCATTCGAATAAAAAAAAAGTTGAAATACACAGTTTTGCGTCTCGCTAGTACTAACGTCACGCTAGAGTTGTCGATTTTGCCGAACTTCTACAGATCGTGCACCGTTTTGATTTTTTTGCATTGAACCCTTACATGCAAAATAATAAAAACGGTTCAAATGCTTTCCGATATGGGTCGACTCTCTCTCCCTCTGTTCACAAATATATATGTACGTAGAGAAAGAGAGAACACGATGGAATGAATTCCATATAAAAAAAAAAGAATTTTCGTATCATCCCAGTATACATAGTGTGTGCTATATGGATCATTCACTGTATACTAAGGGATTTTTAGTGGTTTTGCTACGGCAATATATACCATACCATACCGTACAACATATAAATTCAACATGATTTTCTCTGAATGACGTCACGGGCATCGGGTCATCGTCCTAGTTTTTGTGTGTGGAAAAAAAACTTTTTTGCAGCAGAATTAAATGCACGGGGTGGTGTGGTACTAAATGTGTATTTCAGCGAGAATTGATTTCCATTCAACGCAAAAATGTGTATTTCAGCGACGATTTTTTCGCTCTCGTCGTTCCTGCATGCATAACACTGTACAAACAATAATTTATTTTTAATGATTTGTCAACAGCATTCAGCAGTTACGAAAAAATAGAAAAATATTTCGCTACTTCAGTGTTAATTGCTTCTCGAATAGTTTGCACAAATATTTGCACCTACCTCGTTCATCATCAAAAATGCTACAAAAATTTTATGAATGAAAATTATTTGAGCCTAGCTGACTACTCTATAACAACAACAACAACAATACAAAATGACTATGGTTATGTAACTAAACTGGCTGCACAGCAAAGTGATTGTTAGTGATGCTCTTTGACCAACCGTCTCTATCACTATACCATGGCATGTTATTTGATAAATTATTCGTGTCAAGATTCGTGTTGGATTTTTGTGCTAAATATTGACGTGTTTCTCCGAGGGGGTGCTCACTCAGATTAACCAAAAACTAAATAGTTGATTAACCGGGATTAACCAACATAACTGACGATAATCCATTAATAAATCACGTTTACAAACTGACTTTCGCTGTTTGGCGTTGAAAATCACTTGTTAATCAATGATTTTTCACTTGTTAATCTCTTGTTAATCTTGTTAATCTCAAAGAGTGAGCACCCCCTCGTGTTTCTCTGGGCACTAATGGTTTTTCGCAAAAATAGATCAAAGGCTGTTAGGACTGCCCATTGACGTCCACCGTGACGGGGGAAAGGGGTTCTGGCTTAAGTGGACGCGCCATGTTAGAAAATGTATTAGAAAATGGTGGACGATGGGGGGGGAGGGGTGTATATAAAAATCTCGAGAAACAGCGTACGTCATTCATGGACAGCACTTTATTGGTATTACATTTTCATCGATACGGATTGTGGTTGTACCCATTACTTGTTCGAAAATTGATGGACGATTGCAACTTGTGTACGATGGAACAAGGTAGCATATGTCAAGCGAACAACCTGATGTGCGGGCATTCTGTTTTTGGAATGGCATAGCACGTGAATATACGTGCTGACGTATTGAATGCAATTCATACGTAATCAACATGTGGCGAGAAAATCGTAGTCTCTCCAACGAATTTCTTTGGAGTTCCAATTTCAAATAAAATATCCGTTGCAACGGTAGGAACCATTAATCAAAATTTTCATTTTGGAAAATAAGTAGCTGGTGTGTGTGTACCTTGCGCTAATATGTTCGCTGTTCAATAATGGAAAATGGGTTCGTTTATCATAAAATGGTTTTCTTGATAAATTGTGAGCTCTCACAAGCACACCTGCGTTCCACATTCGAGAATCGATTCGGTAGATTCGTCAAAGGTTTTCATTTCGAAGTTTTGTCATTTTCGAAAATTGTTTAATGACCTGCATCGCAGCAAATTAAAATTGCTGATGTCACCTCGCAATATCACTTCGATCTTTTAACATCTTTAGTTGTTAGGAACTATGAAACAATCTGTTACTTCACTGAATCATTAACTATGTCACTATATATGAACAACGCACCATGCAATAAGGTTGACATTGACAGGACAACTATCTTAAAGCTGAATTCACAGTTCGATGTTTTCAATCCGTTTTGCTCTCCGTTTTGAAACGTCAACTATTGTTTCGTTTGAATTTGCATTGTCTAGTTTCCAGCTGTCAAGTAAACGGCCGGCCGTGAATCCATCGTAAAAAGCATCCATAAATTAAGTTCACTCCTTTTTTTAATTTCTTTTTATGAAAGTATAAGTCGAATCTGTGATACAACAGTCCCATTGTGTCCGATTGTGGTATCTGAAATCAAGAATCGCGCCTGCATGGTGCGTTGCTATGAACCATATTTGAATATACCAAATTTAAAATGTGTATACCTACCAAAACGTTTAACTAATTTGAAATTTTTTTCTCCTTTCATTTGTTTACAGTTTGTAATTTCATTGTACACGAAAGATGTGTTACAAACGTCATAACACCTTGTTCCGGAATAGCCCCCTGTATAATCAAAAATCCTGTAGCACACTGTTGGTCGGAACCGACTCATCATAAACGAAAATTTTGCACAGTTTGTCGTAAGCGATTAGATGAAACACCAGCAGTGCATTGCATGAGTGAGTATAAATTTGTTGTTGACTCATCGGAAAAACAGACAGTCAAATTGTAATTTCTATATTTGCAGTATGTGAGTATTTTGCTCATGTTGAGTGTCAAGATTTTGCGGTTCCAGATTGTAAAGAGAATGCCACGTACGTACCGGGGAAAGAGTTGTCATCCGTAAAACATCAAGTGAGTATAATCGGGTTTATGTTTCAGATAAATTTTAGTCTGTCAACTCAGCTTCTAAACGGATGTCCTCTTCAACGGCCAGTCTCTTCAGTGAACCCCGCGCCGTTAATTTGTCCAATTTCGGAAATTTTCAGTAGATAGCTACAGAGTCAGGAACTGGCCACCAGGCTCGCTACCAAAATTACGCATCTAGCATTTAGTCTTAGTCTTAGTATCTATAACGCGTCTGCTTTACACTAAACGATTGAAGTCGTTAGTGATGCTAGTTCGACTCCCAACTGTGGCAGAAAAAACCGATTGTCAGACGTGTACATAAAACGCAGCTGATTGCATTGGTTTGAGTCTGTGGCAGTTGGTTGAAAAAGCCTGCACACGACTTACCGGCAAAAGATATTGTTGGAAGACGGTGGCATTTTACTCCTACTAGTTTCGCTTCTTAGTACATAGATGGCACTCAACATCAATGTAACTTAGGTTTGTCGCGCAGTCTTACCACTGGCACAGTAAAAATTTTCGGTATTGCAATGATCTGAAAAAAGAAGAACCAGAATCAGTGGGACTAGTAAATAATGATTTAGCCTCTGACCCAGCAAAGGGTTGATGACGTAATTTCATTGCACGAGCCCGTAGGGCGCTCTCGGAAGGCTCGAAGTCTTATTCCAGGGGAGAAAAATCTTAGCCTAAAAGAGCAATAGTTATGTGGGACTAGATGAAGCGAGAAGGTGCAATCAGATCTGCCCACCAATTTCACTATGTGGTCACTCCGGGGATTGGATAGGTAGCTGGTCTGTATTTTGAAATAATTTAAAAAAAATTGTTGAACCATCTGTCTGAAGAAACTTTATGAAAATGGAAAAAAATTCAAATTGACAATGTAGCCTCTGGGGTGCTCCAACGATTTATTCAATGTGCGAATGCGACGATGTTATATCACTGCTTGTTTTGAATTGTTTATTTCGCCACAAACATCAAAAAATGCATTTCATTCCGCAAAGTGTTCCATTGAAATTGCCCGACCATATACTAATTTCTGTAGATAAATGCTAACGAAATGACCGACAGTTATCATTCTAATGAAATTCTACGAATCCATTTTCATTTCATTGAGTTTGGCCTAGCGTTAATAATGGACTGGGAAAACATTATTTGCTCAGCAATGACTTGTTCTCGGTTTCATTTGTTCAAATTCATACTATGGAAGTTTTGGATCGCTTCACATTTTAGTCTAATTTATACATCAGAAATAATGCAAATTTGGTAGCACATTTAAAACAACGTTCACGAAATGATTCCACAATTTTGAGTGATGTTTAAAATGATAACGTTCGTTTTTCCAGCATCATTGGCGAGAAGGAAATCTACCACAAACGTCAAAGTGTGCAGCTTGCAAGAAAACTTGTTGGTCATCAGAATGTTTAACAGGTATGTTATACAAGTCCATCGAGTCTGTGACACATCAAATGAACCGTGTATGGCTTGCACACAATGGAAAAGATTAGAACCGCAGATCCTTAATCGTCACATACGAGAAGATTTTTCAAAATAGCTAAATAAAGACAAGGGACGTAAAACATTAGCGAATCATAATAAAAATGAAATTTCGGTTAGCTTTCCTTTCAACCGACTTTCAACTTAACAAAAGCTCCAATCGTTGACTTAGACTTATTGGAAATAAAGCTGAATAAATGCAATTTCATATTTCTTAAAGTTCGCTAATGTCACATAGCCTTTCTCTGCATTTAACTGTCCAATAAAAAACCTTCGAAATTGGACAACTACAACTAACAGCAGTTTGGAGATGTTCGCTCGATATTACGGATACCTACCTGCAGCGCAGCTCATTCATTCATCTTTCGAAATGAGATCATCAGACATTTCAGTATCCTACGGAAGGATTGAAATTGTTTATCACACTCACGGGCTACAATTTGCCTAAAAGAAGTGTCAAACAAGAGCGAAAATTTATTTCGATTTGGTTTAGTTTCATGGCATTACTACTTTCTATTGCCTACAGACATCGAAAGTCATATTTTCGTATTAGTGGCTGTTCATAAAAGACGTCAGCTTCAGCTATTCAATGAATCTACATTCATTTTGGCCGACAGCCAATCAGTGGTGGTAGCACTAAATAGCTTCAAATTCTGTTTCTCCTTAGCACTTGAGTGTCAAGTTCTCTTCAACCGTTTCCAGGTCATTCGTTGACCACAAAATGTCTAATGAATTTGCCAGGGGAGCTTCATCATCACCTGTCGAAAGTCTTGAGCCAGATCAGAGTTCAAGTCCAGATCCTCTTCTACGCCTCAATGTTTTGTAAAGCAATAGAAAACTAGAGAATGTCAGAACTACTGGAAATTACGCCAGGCAAGCAAAATCCATCTTGATAAATATTGATAAATATTGGGCTAAAACGTGTCTTTGATCCTGTAAAATGACCTCAAGCAATTGACAGACTAACTCACTGGTCCTTATTGGTCCAGTTTGAACATTCATTGGCTCACTCTATTCACAACAGTGGAGAAATTGGACTAGCTGAGTATTTTTTACATCAAAGCCAGAGCAAGACCTGTAGGCACTCACATTCTTAATTATGATTTTATTAAGAATATCTTTCCCGTATTGAGCTATATCAAAGATGTGAACAGATTTCTTATTCAACTAAGCTGAGTGCACGTACAACAGGTCCGTTGGCGGCCAAGGTGCAATGATGTAACAATTACCACTTAATCTGTCTATCTATTTAAAACTACATCCAGATGGAGATGGGACGTTAATTAATTCTGACAAATAGATCAACGGAGGGTTTGGGTTAAGAAATATCAAACTACGTACGAACATCATTCATTAACATCCCCTTACGAGCGAACATCTCTTGACTTATTCGCTTGTAGACTGTTCATCTGCTATCAACAATGACGACAAAAACTAATAATCATTTGTAGCGAACGTTGTCTCTTATGACACAAAAGACATGTTGAAACAATTGAAGTAAAAGATTTATAGATTGCAATCTGCTTTCAAATTGATAAGCTCGCTGGCAGTGTCATACAGCACACTCTCAATGTACAATTTTCGTTTGTTAGGATATCGTTGCGAATGGTGTGGAATGACAACGCATGGAGGATGTCGTGCCTACATAACAAACGAATGCACATTCGGTGTATTGCAACCTATATACTTACCACCGCACGCTGTATCAATTCCACGAACCGAAGTACCGATGGAAGCCATAATTGGTGTACAAATAAAAGCGAAAAGCACACCGTTACAACGCGACTACTCTTGCCGTAAGTATATTTTTCACGTTCGTAAAAACAAAAATCGAACATCCGAAATTTCACAACACTTTCTAATTTCCAATAACCCCCACTCTACACATTTATACATACACACTCACCCACTCACCCACACACAAACCCTATCCTTTCGAACAATTCAATGTTGTATTTTTTCACACCAAAAAATAAATTTAAAAATTCTCAGTGTCGTGATCCATAATTCCATTAACTTTACTCGGATTTTTTTCCTAATTTTTTACAAATTTTTTTGTTTTGTTTACTTTAATTTTTCTTATTAAAATTATTAGCGGAATTACGGACCATAGGTCTGTGTGATGCAACTGATAGTGAATTGTCTATACGTCATCTGGCTCTAACATCACCGGACGCCCGCGATTGGTTTTTATCACCATACGAACGACGTAAACCTAGACGAAAAAATTTAGCAAACGATGAATCTTTGTTACTCGAACCACCCAACCGTGATATAGTTTTAGATAAAATTGTTTATAAAATTAGGGTAACAAATTTAGACGCTGACTGTCCGCCGCATTGGTCCGAAAATATTTCTCGGCAAAATGAGCGGCAAAAGTACCATTCGGCGGTGAATCGATTCAAAAGTGATTCGGTCGCCCGGAGTCAGTCCTTTCAAGAGCAAGGCGTCAAACCGTTAATGCGGAATTCACGGTTCTTTGTCAATCGGCACAATCACTTCAGTGATTGCAGCATCGATACGATGTCGCAAAATATTGAAATAACGATACAGGATGTGGACGAAACACCACCGGTCGATATTAACCGAGCTGCGTCATCGTCGTCCAATTGTTCGACATTTAAATGTAGCCAGGAACGTGTTAAGAGCGGCCATATATTAGGCCGGATATTCCGGCGTATGAGAAAAATATCTCTGGGTTGGCGAAAATCACGATGTAAAATTCGAAGAGGTGAATGGAGTTTTCATTTAGTTCTTTGAATGTTCGTTTACGATTATTAAAAAAAAAATTTTTTCTTTTTTTTTTTTTGATTTTGATATTTTGATTTTGTGTGTTGGTGTGTGACCTAATTCATCTAACCCGTCGATGTAGTTGTTAAACAAAACCAAAAAAAAACTTTTCTTTTTGATTTGACTTGCAATGTACCGCATTCCTTTCCGATCAAAGAATGATTTCAAAAAAGCAGAGAGGAACAACCTCTAACGTTCTTTTGCTTCAGATTTACATTTCCTAACTTCTTATTACTAACCATTAAAACACAAAAAATTTTTGCTTGTGGTAAATGTCGATTGGCTTTATAAATTATACGAAAGTGCATAAAATACTACACACACATATAGCGTCACAATAAACTGAGTTTATTTCTCAGACTGGGAACTAAAATTCATTTACGTCATTACATGTCCCAACAGTGTGTTACTTTCCTAGTAATCTGACTGGTGTGTTCGCAGCAGAAACGTGTTTGAGGCAAATTGAACTTGTATACCATTCCGCCATTCATGTTACCTCAGTGGATAGAGGGGTTTCAGTATTATTCGAAATGAAAACAAAAATCTTTTACATTTTACACTTCATCTGACTATTCAGAACCGTAATTGTAGTTATATCTTACACCAACAGGAACGACGACTTTCTATTAAGGTATGCGCATTGGTTAAATACAGAGGTTGTTAGAAAGAGCAACTGTCACTTCCATGTAGATATGTATAATAGGAGCCCGTACACTTTTCAATTCATTTTTCTCGAACAAGTTCCAAATGTATTTATGTTAAGGGGAGAGTGTATAAGACTTGAGCATTGCTTTTTAATCCTTGAAATATATATTTTTTTTAATTTACATGAAGAGACTTAACAAATTTAAGCTGGAAGAAAAAGTTAGCTACACTCTTGAATACTATCGTACACTACACAGCAAGCTCTCTCTGTTGACTCTTGCATTGGGTAGAGTCAATTAGGTTACCTATGTTACGTATACTTCTTTTTTGTCGGTTATGTCTGCAACTGACTAGGGTTGAATTGCAACGAGTGTAACGAACTGTATGAATTTTAACTCGAATTAGCTTTCAACCGATAAAAAAGTTTGTTTTATTCAGTTTTATGAGTATGCCCAAAAAAAAACTAGAAAATTCAATTCAGTTGCCTGGGAACTATAAATGTGAACCAAAAAATTTGCAAATTTGCGAAAAATTTATAATTCAATTGACATTCCATCGTCCTGGTTGAGTTGGCGGTATATAAAGCGAAATATCATTTGGTTTGACGCTAATATGTATAGGTCGGCGAATTTTATTCGGAAACAATATCCAACACATCCAGGGAATAAGCAATTGTTCAATTGCAACGATATTTTTATGCGGAACTAGGAGCTGATTTTACTTCAGCTTGGCAACATTGTAATGTTCCCTAAGATTTGCCTTTTTGACATTGTTCGTTTTTCGGGTTGTGACAAATTCAGATGATAGTAACAATGCACATATCAGCTGAAGGAAAATCAGAGGTGGCTTCTATTTGTACGTAAACTGGTTGCCTTTTGTGCTTGCTAGGAATTCAGTTCTTGTCTACCCTTTAATTTTTTTTAAGAGACTGAAACAGATACACACAGAAAACCGTCACCATACAAATAAATGTAATTTCCGATCATACTTTTCCATAATTTGGCATTCCATTTCGTTGGAAGTGGAAAACGAGTTGAAAAGTCACGTTGTTGTGTGATTGTTGATCTCGGCCTCGCCTTGAATCAACAAAATTTACACAACTGGACATTTAAACGTTTCATCCCTAGTTATGTAAACAACTTTTTACCTTAGTGGCATCCGCAATTAGATCATCTACACGTCCAGTACAAAATTTGGATGAATTTTTGTTTACCGTGGATGACGTTTCAAACAGTTTGTTTGAATTTTCAGACCCCCTCCTTCGCTCTAAAACAATAGAAACGTCTGTAGTTCCCTTGTTATCTCAAATCTCCATTTCCTTCTTACTGCTGACGATGATGTCCCGCAATCGACAGCTGCCAAATATTAGTACCAACTCATATGACACATTGTCCAATTTTGGTACTTTATTTACAATAGCACTCATGCTTCGTGTGCTTTGTTTTATATCTTTTTGTGTAGAACATTTCCTTTCAATCAGCGACTTAAAGAAACGTAATTTACTAGTTTTTATCTTTTTCTTTGAACTTTGCATTACAAGGAGAACACCATCATTGCGGTGAATTAAGAGGAGCCACTTATTTGTCTAAAGAGAGAGCTGCCCTCTTAATTTTCTGCTTCAAATTAAATTTATGGATTCGGTGAAATTCTACTGCGTTGTTTCGTTTTCCTTAAGCATATATCGTAGCAACTTTTCAAGCTTTTCACATTCGAACGATGCACGGAAGAAAAAGAAAATCTCGACCACTGTATAGGAAAGAGTATCCATCTTTAGTTGAAGCCCTTAGTTCTTTCACTCATGTGATGTGTACAATTTTACACGCGTCATATTATGAATACACAAACAACAAAACAAGGAAATCGTTTCTATTGCATTCAAACAAATAACTGAATTGCTACTCTCCATCGTTCAAATTGAATATTCAGAAGAAGAATTAAGTTGAATTCACAGTCGTCCGTTTTGCTTTCCGTTTTGCCTACGTTCACTCAGGCCACGCCTCTGTTCTATTGTTAAAACACATCTGTCATGTAAACGGAGGCAAAACGGAGACCAAAACGGACGACGGTAAATTCAACTTTAGAATCAAACGAAATCGAATTTACGGAGAGTAAGCTCCGCCTTCGCTTACCTTTGTTATAACATTATTTTCGCTGACGAATAGCACGACAAGCACAGAGAATGTCACTACTAAGCAAAGCGTCGTTTCTATCCTTAGACCTTACAAACAGGTCTGCTGAGAGAGAACTGAAAACGTATGGTTTGTCATAACTGTAGACGCGTGATAATTCAGTGTTTTTTCATGATATGACGCGTGTAAAATCATTAAAAACACATTTGTTCAGAGCATCAGACAGTCAAAATCTCTCTCTATTTCTTTCTCTCTAATGTCTCACGTTATGCGTAAAACAATGTTCGTCGATGTCATCTATGACTATCATAATCTGTTACCGTCTGTTACATAACTATCTGCAACAACACTGTTATGAATGACTCCCCATATTGACTGTATGATTAACTATATTTTCAGCTCGAAGTATATCGGAAGAATTTAGCAGTGGTGATACAGGACGCCTTCGCGATGAAGAGTATGGTTCCAAAGCAGAGTGTAGTAGTTCACATTCAAGAGGTGAAACGTCACACAAATCCGATAGCGTCAAAGATAGCAAAAAGGAAAAAGAAAAAGAAGAAAGGGACGAAGGTACGTAGAGTACAACCATTTCCTTAACTCGACGCGTCATGCTCATTTTCACACACCCTAAAATTTTGTGTCTTTAAATTTCCGCAGAAACAATTAAAGTGTTCGATGGAAATTATTCGTTGAGAAGGAGAATATTTCGGCCCGTAACCGTTCCGCGAACATGTACCGTAGACCAATTATTAAGTGCATCTTTACGATCTCTTCATATAACGAAAGATCCCAATAAGTTCTATGTAACCGACCTGTACGCTCCAGGTGGTGACGAAGTTCGATGCCAAGATCCACAACCAGTTCTGAATTTACATCGCATTGAAGGAAAACGCCCAGCGATTTATTTAAGGTTTCGGTAAGTGTTTTCGTTATGGCAATCTGGGACTCAGAAAATTGTTGTGTCTAGCATCATTCGGAACTGACATTGTGCTCCCATTTTAGTGATAAGGAAAACGACAAAGGTTTTGTTCGTGTCTATCCCGGTAAGCTGCAGCTACAAATTGACGAGCCTTTTGTCAATGTTGGCGTTGACAACGATACCACAGTTAGTGACTTAGTACGTGATGCGCTAGACAAATTTGGTCTTAAAGATAACAAAGTCGAGGATTATAGGTGAGTGCCGCGTGCCGGTGTTTCGTCGGCATGAATAATCCACTGAGATGCTAACTAAAATCGATATCGATTTTTAGATGTTCCGAAGTACTTCTTGATCGCGGTGTTACAGAACGTATACTATCATGGAACGAACGGCCATGGGAAATAATGAAACAATTAGGAAAGGACTCCATTAGGCAAATGGAATTAATGAGATTTTATTTGCAACATAAGCAAGATCCGCACGGACCAAACATTGCTTTATTTATCGGAAATTTGCCACAGGCACTGTCTCAGAGAAATTATGAAACGATAATAACCAAATACATAACCGAAGAGAACAAATATTCCAGCATCGGACCTATTTACTACGAATATGGGTCGGTGATAATAACGTTCGAAAATGCGGCGAAAGCGGTAAGTGGGAGTGTCGGGGCTAAAGCCAAGTGAAAGTTTCATGTAGAGAGAAATGAATCCTTCCGACAATTGGCAATATCTTGGAACACTTGAAATTGACAAATTTTTTTTTGCAGGTTCGAGCATTTTACAGCCTGAGAGAAACTTTAGTCGAAGAGAAAAAATTGCAAGTTTTACTTCTGCCAAATATCGAACCTAGCATGGTGCCCACCGGTGTTCAACCGCTACTCGTGTTTGTGAATGTAAAGTCCGGCGGATGTCAAGGCTTAGAGCTGATATCTAGTTTTCGAAAATTGTTGAACCCTTATCAAGTGTTCGACTTGGACAATGGTGGACCGTTACCAGGGTACGGATTTTCTGTTCACATTCCGTTCACCGCATTTTAATGTTTCAAAATTGTTTTCGTTCAGATTGTACGTATTCCGACACATTCAGGATTATAAAATTCTGGTATGTGGTGGCGATGGAACGATCGGATGGGTGCTACAGTGTTTGGACAATGTTGGTCAGGATTCGGAATGTTCCAGTCCACCATGTGCGATTGTACCGCTTGGAACTGGTAAGATACATTCACTCGAATGACAGATGACAATTTTGCGGATCGTGCACAACTTTCATACTTTCGCAGGAAACGATCTGGCGCGTGTGCTTCGCTGGGGTCCTGGTTATACCGGCGGTGAAGATCCACTTAATCTACTTAGAGATGTCATTGATGCTGAAGAAATTCGTCTGGACCGGTGGACGGTTGTATTCCATCCGGAGGATAAACCAGACGATTCAGCGCAAAAAGCGCCTTCAAATGCTACTGGTAAGAAGAAGAAGGTCCATCAAGCACAGACAACACAACAGAACCAACATCAAACAGCTGCAATCACATCTAACCCTCAAGGTCATTTGGTGTCGAATCTTACAAAATATCGAAGTCTACTAGTTTTCTAATTTAAAACAAAAACAAAGTGAACGAAAAGCTCTATTGCCATTGAACTTTATTGATTTGATATATAACTGCATGTACAAACAATAATTCCCGTTATTCCATTCATACACTTGCTTAGGATATATCTATACATTTTAACACACCAAGAACTTGTATATATAGAATTTTGTGCAGGTATGCATTCCTGGTTGTCCATGTCGTTTAGTATCGAAATGCCTGAATGATTTAAAAAAAGCAAACGATGTAGAGGGTAAGCACTCCGTCTAAAATTCTATCACATTTTCTATTCTGTCCAAGAAATTCTTTAAAAACTCTCTCCCAACGCATGTCGATTTAGTTCGCACAACCAACTCAAGATCATGTATGGCAAAAAAAACAAAATTTTTTTCTTCCCCCTCCCCTCGACAATCCATTCATTCATTCTTCTTCTATTGACCGTACTCGTAGCCTAAATACTGGTGTCGTAGCAAAGAGATCTTGACAACAACTCTCTCAATCGTAGTTTGTAATTTAGGCAAGCGGTCTTGAATCCGAAATATGCTTGGAATGGTAGTGCAATCGGTTTGTCGTTGATTGTGAGCTTCGAAATGTTGATACGGATTGGTTCAGTGGTAACGCACTGATCTACCTTCCAGAAAATCCGGGTTTAATTCCGGTGAGGACAAATTCTGTAAAGGATTTTTCTGCAATGTCTAGCACAAAAGTAATGCTCCTCAATCGTACTCAAGCTCAATTAATCTGAATAGTTGAGGTGCCCTCAACGAATCATACACAGAAGAATGATATGACTCATGCACAATGTAGTCGGTGTACAAATATCTGAGTCTAACTTTAGGCAGAGATGCAATCATCAACAGATGAAGGCTAGCTAACATATAGGCGTGGTTCACAAGTTCAGCAAGTGATCCACTCATCAACGTGCGTTGGTCAGCGTGGCATTTTAAGGCTAAATACTATCTATAGGAAGGCATGCATCCAGAAATGGATTCGACAAAGGCTTCAGAAGATAGATCGTTCTGACAACGTAATTTGACACCCAGACCTTTCAATGATCTACAGAACATTATACAGCTGTTGATATAAATTCATGTTCACAAGGATCCAATAGTTCAAAATGAACTCGCTAAGGTCACACTAAACCACAGCGGTTTCTTTTAAAAGATTATCTGCAGTCAAGTCATCGGTTTAAAATGTCTCGCTTGTAAAAGTTTGATTGCTAACGATTATAATACAATGTGAACGCCGCATGCGGTAAATTCCTCTTTTACTGTACAACGAATCATTACAGTTATAGCTATGACGGGCATCTTTTCAGCTACAACTCCAAACGAAATACGCAACGTGCCATCAATTTCCATAAGGCGGCGTCGACGCGTCTGCGCTATTTCGTTTTATGTATAACTGTCCGAAATGTGTTGCAATGTGTTGAACCAATTCCACACAAAAACCAGAACCATAAAAGGCTTTCAATGTCAAGGTTCACAGTTTCAGAATGAATTTCGTATAACGAAATTTATTTTCATACTCAAAGTTATTATGATACGGATTCAGTGTACATATGTCTGAGTAGAAAAGAGCTTAGCAAAAATGACCGGCAACTAAAAACAAAATGAACATAGCAGTGCGCTGCTGGCAGGGCTCCTTATACCCAAATAAAAAACGCAAATAAATTTTGTAAATAGCATCATTTAACTATGTACGTTGTTGGGCATATATGAACACATTTTGTTTTTAATCTTTCATTTTAAAAATATAAACGTGTCGTGTTGCGTGTACTGTAAAAAAAATATTGTAGATGGTTTTGTTGATGTTAAACATCCAGCGATCACTTATTAATCGAAGCAAATTAATTGAAACGATGTGGCTGTTGTTAAAAGAAACAAACAAAAAATTAATTCAAAAAGCAAACACGTGTACAGAGTCTCGCTTTAACATTGATTATCACACCCGAATGTAAATTAACAACATCGACATTTATCACACAAAATTATGCTTTTGATTGGATATTTTCAAGTGGTCGCATTGAAAATTTAAAATTAAAACCCGAAAAAATAATTCAATCACCCAATGAGAGTGCTCGCAACCATTTTTTTAAATTTCCTTTTTTCTGTCTCTTTTTTCCTATTCCTACCGTTGCGGTAAAACAGTTACTGGTGCCACCCAGAGCGAGGACAATTCCCAAATGTTGGTGATGAACAATTATTTTGGCATTGGTATCGACGCAGATTTATGCTTAGATTTCCACAATGCACGCGAAGAAAATCCGAACAAATTCAATTCGAGACTCCACAACAAAGGAGTCTATGTGAAAATGGGCCTTAGGAAAATGGTTGGCAGGAAAACGGTCAAAGAGCTACACAAGGAATTAAGACTTGAAGTGGACGGAAAAGTGGTGGATCTACCACCCGTTGAAGGGATAATAATATTAAATATTTTAAGGTAAGCGAAAAGCTTCATTTGATAACTGAATTGATGACATTATGGAATTTTAGTTGGGGATCCGGAGCCAACCCGTGGGGTCCAGACAAAGAGGATCAATTTTCAACACCTAATCATTGGGATGGTATGTTGGAGGTGGTTGGAGTGTCTGGTGTTGTGCATTTAGGACAGATTCAATCTGGACTCCGACAGGCAACGAGAATTGCTCAGGTAAGTGGAAGAGTGGAAAAAATCCAACTCAGAAATGGGGAAATTTGGTTTATCTTCTCATTTGAGTTAGTTCATACGTTAGGTGGAAGTGCCAGTTCTCCTTTCTTTTGTTTGATTCATTTGTTGCTTCCTTTTGATAGAGGTAACGGTTATCAAACAACTTATTCTATCCGCAGGGTGGTCACATCAAAATCCATTCTCATTCCGATATACCTGTACAAGTTGATGGCGAACCGTGGATACAACCACCCGGCGATGTAGTCGTTTTCAATTCTGCACTAAAGGTCAGTATACAGCAACCGTTTCAGATTGTTTCAGTTTTTGGTTTTGTCTTTCTAAATTTTTTTTAATTTGAAACAAACGAAAGAAAAGAAAGAAAAAAAAATTCCTAACTGGAACTCGAACAATCGTATTTCCGCCGGTAAATTTCGAATTTTTTTCATTGTCCAATTGGTTTTGGTATAAAACGGAACGGGATAAAAACATTTTGTTCGAGTCAGTTAGTTCGTTTGGCTGAATGAGAAAAAAAAATCATCTAGACGACAAAGCAAATTTTCTTTTAATTGAGTTTATTTTTGATGATTAAAAACGATTTTTTGCATGCATTTCAATTGTAGCGGCATGTTCTGATTTTTCTTTTTATTGGTTGATTTTCATCCTTTGCACATTGCCCCTAAAACCGTTTAGAGAACTTAACAAAATAAGAAAAAAACAAATATTTTCGGTTGCTCCATTCAAACGATGGAACATTATTTGCTCGATTAAATTGAATATTGTTGGTGTGCCGGGACATTGGCTTTTACTGAATTTCTTATCAATCAACATTTCTAATTTCTATTCGACTGTGTCAGTTGCATCTATTACTTTTGACCTGAACTTTTTCCATACAAAGCTAACATCACTGACCTCCGAAGAAAGCACAAACTTTGTCTTTGGTGTCTGGTAAAATTTAGGTAGCCATGACGAGTTGACCTTTAGGTCTAATAGTTTCAGTAAAATTATTTACGCCACTTTCGTTAGATTAGAAATCAAGCGATCAAACTCTCTTTGAAGAGGTAAAATGACAAATAATTGAATATGTGGAACGACGACTTTGGCTATCGTACTGCATTTTGTTTCTGAAAATTCCGTCACACACATATCTGACACAGATGTAGGTTTTAAAGTCTCAAGATCCACGTTGAGACTTTTCTCTGCTCTACACTACTCTACACTACTGCTCTATTTAATGAGGGGCAAGATTGTTTTTCTGAGCTTCAGCATGAGTTTTGATTTTTGGGCTCATCGAGCTTTTTATACGTTGCGCTTTAGCAACGGACCATTACAGGGTTATGGTGTCTATTAATGTACATTGAAAACGAATGAAGAAAATTTACGATTTTGTCCGGCCGTGAGATTGAACCTGGGACCTCTCGATTATGAGTCGAGAGCTCCAACGCCCAAGTCACGGGTACCTACCAAATGGAATTTACTCGGAACGGGTCAAGCTCGGTCAGACCGGAACATGAACCTGAACTAAAATTCGGGTTCAACCCGAGGCTGAGGTGAATCTGAATTTTTAATTTCGAGTCCAACCGCAACCTGATCTGAATCTGAAAAATTTCGACCCAAATTGGACCTTAGCCTGATTATTCATTTTCGGGATCAACGCCGAAGTAACCGATATTTTTGGTGTTTTTAATGTAACAGTTTCAGGTCATCCGAAGCAGACCTAATCTACTTGAAGATTTTCGGGTTCGGAATGAACCTGAAATTTTAGTAACCCGTTCCGACCCTTGCATCTGTTTTGAATCTGAATCTGTTGTGGTCGCTACTTCGCAATGTAATGTTAAAACTGACCTCTCGTTTCATTTGGGGGCAGTAAAATATTTTTAATTGATTCGTTAAAATAATCCGATCAAATGAAGTAGTAGATCGGATCAATTTTATTCAAGTGAAGTGCTTTAAATGGTTAACGAAGTTTATCGGTCCTATTCACTTCTCTCATCCGGAAAAATACCTTCGCTATGTTTAAAGCGCACCAACAATACGATATTTTCATTAAATAGAGTTCGCAAAAAAACAAACAAAAAAACATTTTGAAAGTAAAAACCGCATTGATGTTAAATTCAAATTTTACACACAAGGAAAAATAGTGTTTATTGTTTCAAGTTAAAAACGAAAACAGAAAATAAAGAGAAGACAAAACAATGAAAAACGAATCTCTTGTTTATTTAAAGAAAGAAAAACCACACACAAAATATTTAAAAGCAAAAAAAGAAAAATTTTGAAAATTAATTTTTATAATTCATGAATATGTGTATAGGCAACAATGTTGAAGAAAATAAAAAGTCGGCGAAGACTTACGGAACCGCACATTTCACCGGCTGTTGTGGGATCGTCATCTCATGGGGGGCAACCAGAAAATGGGGACCGTGATAAGGAGTCCCTTGGCACATAGAGAACCCGTCCGTCCGGTCCCAGTTTTCTATTTTCCTGTTTTCTTTGAAATCCAATTAAAATACCCATACAATTTTCAAAAAAGAATAAAAAACAATTTTGTCTTCCGTTTTTTTTACTTTGATTTTATTTATTTTCTTAATTTACTTACAAAAGTTAATGTTGAAAAGAAAATTAATTTTTTTTTCGTTTAATTTAACTGTCATTTTTTTTCTTTGAATTTATTATTTTTGAAAGAATTTAAAAAAAAGAGAAAACGTAAACTGTCAAATATAATCACCACTCTAAAACCAAAATATTGCATTCGTCACACAAATCATATATACCAATGTTCATTGTATAAATTGAAACGAAAAATGCATTTTGAAAACCCTACACGATATTACAAGCATTAACTCACGATAAATTCCAATTATTACTATAAATCACCCTCACTAACCACCCCCCTCGAC
>JANTFA010190078.1:0-18056 GCA_026413405.1 Phytosciara flavipes
ACCGTAACCCCATGCCAAAATACATAGACTTCGGTAGCCGGACACGGCTGATATGATAAGGGTTGAAATTGCAATCAATGTAACGCTTACCTTTGAATAAACATTTCAATATAGTCAGCTTTGTGGTGTTATATTGTAGGCTCGCATACACGTTACACATTAGAAACAACAATGTCGAATGTGTATGCCATGTACGTGAAAATTCATTGACATTCTACTATACGAGTCTCTAGCGATGCTATCAATTTCATCTTCATTAAAGGGAACGCATAAACATACCTGACAAATATGCTGTCGCGTTATGGTAATTTCCCGATACGACAGTTGACCCCCTTTCTTGATGGCATATGCACTCAACACAATACCGAATGCTATTGACAAACCCAAAAATGTCTGCAAAAGAACCAAGTCTTGAACATCATAACCCTCCTGATAGCCGTGCAACGACATAAAGAATATCGGCGTGTAGATGCCAAACGATGCTACGGACGAGAATAATATGAACATACGAACGGTAGATGATTTGAATATCGAGAAATCAATGAACGGTGGTTTCGGTGTTCGGATGTGCGTTTTCTTTTCTTTCACCTGTGGGGGAGAAAAATGGAAAAGCATACAAAATTAGGTCTTTGGGATGTTGAACGAATGAATTTTATTTGATTCAATTGTGTGTTACATAAAACGGTTGGTAAACATGCGAGATGGTAGCACTCACATATGGTTTTGGTATGTGATATGCGGATAAACGGATGTTTGGGGAATGAAGAAGGGAAATAGGAATTTCTGGCAATAGTTTTTTTTCTTTTGAATATTACATGCGGTATTGTTCAGAGGGCGAATCTAAATGTTTGCTGATGCTGTGTTACCCAAAAATGTGTGTATCTCTTCTATCGGATTACCCTTATGAAGTCTGGGGGGATTTATGACTGTGACTTTGTTAACTTTTAATGTATTCTCGTATACAACATGCCATTTCCACTACGATTTTCGCTCATTATATGTTTACCAAAACGGCATACAAATAAAATGTGCTCTGAATTACTTATACGTTTCGTTGATTTATTAACATTAAACAAAAGTGGGAAAGCTAATTTATGTACACGCTCTGCCTTTCTTTTATTATATACAGACATTGCTGTAATGCCATTCGAACAACGTAGTTTAGGCGACAAGTCTCTTAAGTAAACACATAATAAATTTGAGGACGTGTGGCAGACAATTACAATCGTTTTTCGGTGGATATGGAAAGTTATGCGACTTTGATAAACAATAATTAGAACAGCCTTATGCTAGTGTCGGTTCGTTGTTATGATTCTAAAACTTGCACTCTGTAGCGTAGTCATCGAAATATGAAGTGAAGTAGGTTTTTCAAGTGATTAGTTTTTACTTTTCGCAGTGACTCCTGGTCAGAGTGTCTCAACAACATCTAACTCTTCAAGGAATTGCTACGCCTTACTACCAGCAGGTATTTTTAAAAATGCGATTTGGCAACTGGCTGACAAGACACATATAGACAACTAGCAGCGATACTTAACATAGCTTTCCAACATTCGCTATTCCCTCCTTTACCCTAACATCAAGTGAAGTGATCTCTGAACAAGATGCCTGTTTCGGAATAGGTTCAACACTTTTCAGTCGTTGTCAACACATTTCCTTTACAAGACAGGAATATTAGTAGATGAACGATTTTCTTGACGTGACGCTTGAGCAACGAACCATTAGGGCTCATATGAGTAAGGGTGATGTGAACATTTTATTTGAAATGAAAAATTGGTGCTGTAATATCGTATACGTTTACCATCACAATGCTATTATCACTGATCACATTAGCATGATGTTTCTAATGCAATGCCACTCGATTACTACAGGTGCCAGGGTGGGAGTAGAACCTACCATCTTCGCCTTTACGGGGCCACGCTCTTACCAACACATGAGCTTCCAAGCATTAGGACCATTTTGTATCTGCTTCAACGGGCCAATAAACCTTTTTATTGATCGTATCGATACAACGATAGATAAATTTCTTTGAGGAGGTCTATAGGGGTTGGAGCTCTACATATAAATGAAACACAGGAGATGTGTTGACGACCGAAGTCGGTAAATGATTGATTTATTCCTTATACATACACGGTATTATAAGCAATTGCTAAGGCTACTCGATCCGAGGTAATTGATTGGCATACTGTAATCACCAAAACATACTCTGGCATCAAACGGCTAACTCATTTTACTAGCTACCATTGGAAAATGATTCATTGCCTGATATACAAACCAATGTCACATTGGCAATGTGTAATCTATACTACTAACACTGTATCGAACATTAGTTTTCCAATCACATAGCGATAGCGAGTCACGCAGAACCATGAATCACGTAGGTCATTTTGGCATAAACAAATGAGTTTTATTTTATTTGATCAATGACTAGGCAAGAACGTTAGGACCTTCTTGCTGATAAGTTTTCTGTCTTAATTGTGCGAATAAAACGATTGTGCCAAAATTTAAATCAACTGTAAACTTGACAGTTCGCTGCTAACTTCGCGCTGGAAGTACTTTGTGTATAAAATACTGTGCACGTGTTTACTAACGCTTCATTCGTGTAGTGTATTCGTACCGCTCAACAACTACAAATATTTGACAGTTTGAAAGGTTTGCATGAAAATATAAAGTGAAATCAGAGAATTTTCATTATCATCATCACTCAAATCTAACTGAAAACAAAGTTGCAGAAGTGTCACAATGGATGGTCGTGCTGTAGATATCAATCAAAGTTCCATCAATACAGTTAAGCCGGAACGTCTACAGCAAACGATTCAGAATAACGTTCCTGTTCCAAAGAAAATTGTCGCCATTACTGCTGTTACTGCTACTCCTACCGTCCGTCCCGTTCAAGAAATCAACCCAATAGACCTTCAAAGCCGACTCGGACGATTCGGATGGCCTGAAGCCAGTACCGATGTATACTATGGCATTCCATACATTTTGCGCGATTCAATGAAATATTTTGCTGTTCAAATGATCATAACAAAGTCGCTGATCCGAACATATCTTTCCTGCTTGCATCAGGATGTCTACAACTATTACTTCAGAGTCCTGAAGCATGCAACTCCAGCTGAATGTTATCTAATGAACGAGATAAATATACGACACTGCAATTACATGTTTGGCCAAACCCTTTTCACCATCGAATCATTGACATTGATTCGGGACACCGACGCTTATGAGCTGTGGGAATTCTTGGACACATGCTACAGAAAGTTGACCTCTTGCATGAAAGTCGTATCGGACAAAATCGGTTTCATCCAGTTCAATTTCACGGGCGTCTACATTCCGTACGTGATGCGAAACAATGACCGATACATGCCACTGTATTGCTTCTCGGACATAAACAATGTGCCGGTCGATTACATATCTGGTTGGGAGTTGGCGTATCTGAGATTTTGTTGTTTGTATCAAGGCATTTGGAAGGGGTCGTATGACATTTTCCCGGTGGTGAAGCTATCGTCAATGTACGCTTATCTACCGGTCGACACACATTTCTTAACTTGCTGGCCATTACTAGATGATCATCAATTGATGCGATCACCTGCACCCGTTCCCGTTATAACATTTGGAAAGGGATTGGTAAATGTTTTTTTTTTGGATTACAAATGAAATTGAAATCGACAGCTGGTCTATTTAATATAGAATCAAGCGACTGGTTCACGAAATCAAATTGGTACGGTCAGAAGACGTCTAACGATGGCTGTTGATACGAGACCCAAAATTTGCCAGAATGATACCAAAAAACGTTGCGGGTAAGAAGCGAAAATTTCACTAAAAACAATTTAATTGACTTCCGCATTCAATCTGTCTATCTCCGTCTGAATTTTTGTTTTTGTTTTGCTTAAATTAATTTTGTTAATGGCGGGGGAGTTGTACTCTGTTTTGTCGGTATGCAAACGAAATTGTTTTTCCCCATCTGTCCGTTTATGTTTGTCGTTGAAAGTCCCTATTTCCAATACAAATTTTATGGGCTAAATTTAAATGTTTGTTCAGGTAAGCACACACACACGCACAAATTGCAACCCAAAAAGTAATTTTGAATCGATTTTACGATAGGATGACCGAAAGGTTTGTTGAGGATGGCGACACACATGGACGTTTGTTTTTTTCTGTTCACTTTGTTTGTGAAACGTTTATGGGTCATCGGGGTCATCTCAAAATTCGTATACATTAGTGAGCAGTTGGAGGAAAGGGGGGTTGTTGGTCTGTATCTTGAAGCCTATCAGCAGAATTGAGTTTCAACAACAAAATCTTTTTTTGTTGTCTACTTTATTAGCTCAACAGTTTCTGTGAATTTAATTTAATGGTAACTCTATCGTCTCCGTTGACATAGGTCTTGAACTTCCGTTTGTATCTCTCTCTCCTTGGAATAGGATTTTCTTTTCTGTGGTGTGAGTAAGTTCGATGAGACTTTATTCTACATCAGAGTTCTGTTGGTTTGATATGACAGAAAGTGACTTCTCATCGAAATCAATTCCATCATAACCGTCTGAGACCGGCAAGTGTATCACGTTACTAAATCTAAATTTCAGAGAAGTAATTTCTGGTGCTTCATTTTGTTGATGTATTTTAGCATTGTCGATTGCTATGTGTCTAATATTCATAGAACATGAAAAGAAATTCTTATCGATTTCGGTCTCTAATTTCCTCGTGTAGTTTTAGATGTACAGCTCCTTCCAGCCAGGAAAACGTTTTTTTTCTACCTGCCTGCATCAATCTTTTCTTCTTCCAGTGAGACGATTGCCGATAATCCACCGACCAAAATTCGCCGTTGTGATCGCATGACAATCAGTGCATCTAATCGAAAAGTTCAGGGAATTGCCGATAAAAGTCAAAAGGTGGGTGGGAAATAATTTCATTTCGAAATTTGCATGGTGGAACAATTCAATCGAATCTGAGTTATAAAATTGATCTTTTCTGAAATTTGAAATTCAAATGTGTGATTTTGTAATAAAATGAAAAAAGACAAAAGAAATAAGAAAAATTAAGTACATTCAGTGCACGTAAAAAAATCAACGATGGACTGCTTGGTAAAACTGAAATTGTAACTCGGTACATAGCGATCTGCTATCATTTCTCTGGTATCACAGTGCTCTGGAACATATAATTTACTTAATTTGCGTGAAAGTTGTTGTAGGATCAACACATTGCTCTTTTAAAATGGTTAACAATAGGTTCAACAAAGACGGTAATGGACTCGGTGCTATGTCCTGGTTTTTTTTAGATCTAGGTTGCAAAACTTTAATGTAATTTAGAATGTGACCTTTAATAAAACCAACCAACCAATGGTTAACAACTTCAATGAAAAACTATCGGAAAAATCGACATTTTCTTGATACTATTGATAACTGAGGGGAACAGGTAATGCAACATTTAGATACTGTAGTCCAGTTAACAAAAGAGTTTGGAAAAAGAATGTAGAATAGAGCGTTTGAATAACCACATGAAGAAACTGATAAAAGCAATGGTGGCCTTTGCACTTCAATACATGCCGTCGATCACTTCTATGGTTTTTGACTTTATATGAATCAATGGCGCAATTCCCGTCAGCGCTGACAAATTTAACCGAACAAAAAACTAGCATCGATGCTAATTGACATTTTTTGGCCTACACATTTTTAAAATAGATTTTTCCCCCTGAAGCCATGATGACTTCTTTTGGTTCAAACGAAGGACAATGTAGTTGACAACATAGTCTACATTCTTCATCATCAAGGTGAAAAATCGACTTGAAAAATGTGTAGGCCGATGTCACTAAGCTCTGATGAATTTAGGATAGGCCATTCTTTGCGATCGAGCAATGCGCTTTTCGAGCTTTTATCAAATTCTCATGTCGGCGACTCTTATTTTATCTTTGACTAAAACTATAGAACGAGTAGCTACAACGATTACAGATCAGTATAGTTCTTTAGCTTGCGGAGAAATTTTACGCATTAAAGCTGGAACAGAATGTGCTTGACAGCAGGACCTATTTTGAAGGATTGAAATTCTCAAAACTTTCCGAATTTCTTCTTGGTACTGTCATGTGCTTCATAATTTACTTACTGAAATTAACAGCGGTTTTTCTCAATGTATTTCGTATAGAAAGAACAGCTGAAATTTTTTTGCAAGTAAATTTAAAAGCACGTGACCGTATTTTAACTTTTTCTTTCAATTGACAGTAGTTCGAAATGTAGCTGTTTCTTCTAAAATAGAGAAATTTTTGTGAAAATAAGGAATTTTCGGGACTTTAATTATCTAAAATAGGCCCTGATTGACAGCTGACAAATTGAGTACTATTTTGTATGACATTTTATCTCCACTCTTTTTACAGTGGAATATTTTTTATGGTACACTGACTGGTTTCAGTACCCTATTTAAAGTACCACTCATGCTTGGAGAGTGTTGGTATCTTAGTAGTGGCCGACTACTAGTGGGATGTACAACCGCTCTCTATTTACAACGTAATTACGCTTCAGATTAAAAAAGACACGCCAAATGTTTTGTTTTAACGCACAGTTTTTATGGTGGTAGCGGTAAGTCGATCAAAACTGCGTTGAAAATTCAAATATTTTTGGCGCACTTACGGCGTGAATTGGCTTCACTTATCAGCAGATTTTTATGAACATGATTTTCAATCCCAATAGTAAGCTTCGTATATTACACCAGATAAATTCTGAATATAAATAGAGTTTGTAGACCAGGAAGATGAACTAACAGAGCTACATTTAAATACAGGATATTCACTGCGATTACATAATAAAATTGTAAATTCACAATTTGAACTGAATATAAATTGTAATTTTGTAAATATTCCGTGCAAACACTAAGTTAAATGAGAGAATATTTTAAATGAATTACACTCGGTTTCGGGTAATATGATACTTCAAATAAATATGGATTATGTGTGTGTATGGTATGGCATACATACAACAACCATAAACAAATAAATGTTGTATGCCGCTGTGGTAAAACGTTTGCTCCGATGCGAAACGATGTAAATTATTTTTTGCTTTTAAACAAAACACAGCGAATGAATAAATGATCATCATTTCCATATTCATACTTATAAATACAACATGTCAGAGAGCACATATCTAAACATGATGTTCACTTGATGAAAATTCATGAGAAAAAACAACATTCCTCCCCTTTTAGCAACGGTAAGCGGATTGCGCTGTAGTCATTTAAAATGTTGAACCACTTTGGGTTATTGTTTGGAATATCGCTTGGAGTTTGACGCAAATCATATTGCTTTTCTCACGACTGTGAATAATAATGTACCGCATACGTAAGCGTAAAGTACCAACCCAAAGCTTTCTTTCCTCATCCCTTTCTTCCTACATGTGGTGTATCGTGTGAATTCCTGAAATTCTTTCGTTATGAACGAAACTGGGTCTTGGAATTGCTTCGAATCTGCAAGACTTTTCTTAGAGCAATCTTTATGCTACCTTGTTTCATCTAATCTAGTGCACCACTTTCGAAAGAACCCCAAATACGCTAAGAAAATTTCAATAGATTCGAGGCATTTCAGTTCAAAGTTTTCTAGTCACGAGAAAAGATTGCTTCATATAAATTTGTATTGAGTTTGATGAAGAGTTTTATAGACTGTTTGTGGCTATTCAATCCAAAGATTCCGACATGTTTACAACTTTTGACGGTATTAAATGACACTACGCCTTGTATAAAAACGTTGACTAATTCGAAACTATTTGAAAGGACATTCGAAACTAGGCCGTCGACTAATTCGAAACTAGTCCGTCGACTAATTCGAAACTAATCCGTCGACTAATTCGAAACTAATCCGTCGACTAATTTGAAAACAGCGCTAGAAGTACAAGCTTCAGTTGGTTCGTTTCTAAGTACTCACGTAACCCTAGCGCGTCCTATTGATTGCTGAATCAAGTATGTGTTGCATACATCTCATTTGCTCAATAATTAATCTTGCACATTTCCACAAATATTACCTTCTTCGATGGAATTTGAGTCGACACAATTAAGACTCTGTAGACCCGAATTTTACCCTCAGCCTGATTTACCTAAAGCCTGATTCGGTAATCTGTCCTGAAGCGACTTGAAACCCAAATTACAGTTACTATCGTCAGGTTGGCTTTCAGATCATGTTTCAGGTTTTACCAAATTCGTATGTAAATTTCAAAAATTTTTAGGTCAACCTGAAACTTGACATCACAGGTTTCAGAAATGAAATTTCTGTTCTTTGCCTTACCGCTACAGTTATGAGTAAAAAACCGCATAGAACCGAGTGTAAAACTATTTCAAAAATTATTCCGATGACTGCCTTTGAGCGATCATTCCGGGAAGTTTCGTATGTCAAATTTTTTTTTCTGTTCCTTCTTCTTGTCGACGTCACATGAACGGGATTACAATGAAAACATAATAGCAAGCTTTAGGCTTTGAAAAGGAAAAGAAATGGCACCATAACCGTTCCATAATAACGCATCCATTATGCATACGTATAGAATTTTGAACCACTCACGAGGATGTAATATTGTTCGAAAGTAAAAAAATAAAATAAAACAAAACAACAGAAACAGTAGTTTACATTGGATGCTGTGAAAGTGGTTCATTACATGAGGGTATATCATTTTGTGATGAAGGCAAACTCACAAGTGTGTCTTTGGGCAACAAGCTTCGGTAACTGTCGCCTTCGGCTCGGATATGGAAACTCCACACTTATCAAAAAACAGTTACCGAATCAAGTTGCTCGAAACACACAAGTGGGTTTTCTTTTGTCATGAAATTGTTTCTGAATTAATGATTTACGTAGCTGCATCTAATGTAGTCTGGTTTACTGCCTGTCACATGCGAAAGTTAGATCTTACATGAAAATTTATGAGAAATAAACCTAAAATCTTCCACCATGGATCATTTCCGGAGGGGTCGTATTGCTAAATAATGTTCAACTTTCGCATGGGGCAGGCAGTAAAGATATTCTTCTCATTTCCATTCGGAAATGGTGCTGTTGAAAATGACAGTGTCGTAAATTACCTTTTTTCGTTGGTTTTTCAGATGTAATATAGCTCGGCGCTGAGGATGGTATAGGGATGCGGGCCTATAAAGTAGACCCATAAAAAAGCTAATAGACACTAAGCCGGTAACTGCTTGAAGTCCGAGTCTCCATCCCATTTTACTAAGAAATAAAGATAGAGAAGAAAAACGTTACCTCAAAAAGCCTAGGTATACTAAAACGAGCTCGTTTTTACTACAAACACATTGAAAGATGAAATTTTTACTGCATTTTTATAACTGTTCTTAAACAAACCGAAAATAAAAAGTCGAAGAAAAAGTAGAAACAGAAAGAACTACAGTCAAACACCACCGAAAGTAAATTTTTTTTGGTCGTCTAATTGAATGGAAAACATGTGTTCACACTCACCCAACACCCTCTTTCAGTATAACCGAAAATAGCGCAACGCCAATACCTTCACCACTCATCGTTATCATCTCCACAAATTGTCTCCGTCTTTTAAAGTAATGACCGAGCATTAAAGCCGATGACTCTCTAACCATGGCTGCACCTACTCCCACCACAAATGCTGCCAACGGAAAAAATAAAAGATGAGAAAAAAAACGACGAGCAAGTGAAAAAAAAAGGGTTTTTGTGTTTTATGGAAAGCACTATGCTGAAAACAAAAAGAAAACAACCACAATACAAAGTTCAGAGCTCGGTTTTTTTTATTGTTTTCGTTTGCCAGAGGGGGCACATGGTGCGTTCTTACTACAGATGAAAACCCATATACCATTCTCACACGATGTGGGTTTTACACTCTAAAGATATTGTGTATGCTGTGTGTAATAACATTTTTTTTTCGCAGGAGTGGTGATGGAGAACAAAAAGAACGGGAAAATATATGGTTTCACTTAATCTAAATAGATGCCATAATGACAGAGCTTTAAGATGTTATTGCTGGTGTGGAACAGCATCATATTATTAATAAACACACAATAGGTATGCTGCCGTTCCGAATAGAACATGCGACGCGGTTGTTGATTTATACTATTTGATGTAAATTTATATGGAATTTGGAATGTCAGCACGTGCAAAGTTCATTACTTCGTTTGGTTCTGATTATGTACAAATCGGGGGCGTTGAGGCGCGTGCCGACAAAAGAGCCTATGATAAAGTGTTCAGTGGAGGCGAAAAGAGAACACCAAGGGGGACCCGTACGAGTAGAGCACGGCATTTAGTTAGTCCATAGAACTGCTCTAATCTTTAAATCATATTATTTAAACTCATTCCTTGTAAAAATTGCTTACAGCAATTTCGAAAGTCCCGTCCGAAGTTTCATTTATAAACTGAACTCTATAAATTCGTCAAAGTTAGGTGCCATTTACTTGAGATATCGACAAAAAACTTCACCTTCGCTGTACGGCTCAGTAGATCAAATTAGGCCCACTCTATGGGCTCTAACTTCCCTAGCCCAAGATCCGATTATTTTTCTTTCATTTGCACCATCTATGAAATTTCTGCGAGCAAGTAGCACTATTTCAACCATAACTTTGGATCGACTCGACCGATTTTGCTCAACATCATCTAGCCTGGCCTTTTTGATGAAAAATCGAGGAAAAAAAGTCCCATCAAGATTGGTTTCGTTTTACTCAAGTTATCGTGATGACAGACAGACGTACATTTTTTTAAATGCTGATTTGGCATCTAGGGGTGACCCCAGAAGGTTCGAAATCGACGTGTTACAAACGTAAGAGTAAAGGCATGAGGCCCTCGTACTTCGTACGGGTCTAAAAAGAAAAACTTCGCTGGGTTCAATAAAAGCTACGTTCCACTTACCGTAACTAAACGCCACTTGATGATATTGCGTTGCGAACGACGCAAAAAGAATTCCAAGAGATAGAGTCAGACCGCCAAGAACAGCGACCAGTCTAGTTGATTTCCGGCGGCAAATTGCAATTATTATTGGCGATGACAACATCGAAACGGACCAACTAGTTGCACCAATCCAACCTTTAATCAAAATTTCAAAAATTTAAGAAAGGAAACACATACGCTACACAGAGAAATGGTATCTAGATGGTGCTCAACGACGCCAAACAACGCCATCTAGATATCATTTTACACAGTCTATCGATTTCTACATTCTGTCTGATTAGTTTGGGTTGAAACTTGAAACAAAGAACCTCATGTAATGAGCTTAACGGTGACATGACAAGTATCTTATTTGCATGAGATTTTCAACCTTTTTACATAAGTGGAAGTCGGATGTAAGATACCCCGTCCGATTGTGGTATCTGCATGTAATCAACGCGTTCTACTTTGGACTACATCTCACATTTGTACCGTACGGATTTCTTGTACCATTTGAACCCATAGTTCTGCCTTCGATGAATCTCCATCGATTAGAAAACCACAATTTCAAATTCAAAGCTCTAACAATGGAATAACTACCCAAAGTTATTCACATTTGTAAACCTTTTTGCAAACGGCAATTTATCTGCTACCGACACATCGACAGCACAGCGATAAACTCTGGTTAGTGCCTGTTTAATGTAGCAAATTGAATGTTAAAATCAATGATTCGAATATTATGCGGATCATAATGCTTGCCGACAGTGAAAGTTAAAGAAAACCCTGAGAGGAAAAAACAAATCAGAGTTTCCATTGTTGTTTCTGTTTATCTCTTACATTGCCGTTTAAGGCGACATTGCTATCAATATTTAAAAGGCGCAAAGTGAACGATACTTTCGCCTACCATTTGATGTTATAACCCTTGTTCTATGATGGCATCAGGCTACTTATTACTCATCCGAATACTTTACATCCCATAAATGTGTGATAACACTCCGAATCTCTTTAAAAATTCAACCCCACCGAACATAACCATCACTTTGTAGTTCAAACAATTGCTGAAGAGCTTTTGAGGAAAGTTTAAATAGACGACAGACAAACTTCTTGAATTAACACATTTTCACAACAGCGAAAATAATGTTTTGCCGTTTTGCAGTTTGCTTTTTATTATCTTTTTTAAGAGAAAATGCTTCTCATAAACACTATGACAAACATAAAAAAAGACCACAAACCACAACCGTTGCTGTTGCGCGCCTTTCACACTATTTTAATATTTTGGTGTGTTTTGCAAAATTTTTCTTTTTAATGGAATGCGATACTACTTTGCAAAGTTTTTCTTGTGTCGTCGGAGGAAGAGAAACTGTGCAAATCTTCGTTCAAACTACTGCGATTGTTGTAAAGTTTATCAAGTGCCAGAAGCTGTGAATGTTGATGCCGTTGTAAACCGCTAGCGAAAATAACTTTAAATCTTGTTGAACAGTTCGCCTTAATTTAGTCTCCAAGGTGACGATGCGACCACAAAATAATTTTCATAAATTTCTTCAGTTTTAATCAAATTTAAGTTGTTTGCATTGTGGCACAGTCGATACCCGTTGAGGAATGTTAGAACGAAAGCGATAGAAATATTCACTCGGAATACTTCAAATTAAATCGACAAGATTCAATTCATCAATTTAACTTCTACTATCCTGATATTCGAAACCACAATACACCCCACACCACCCAATTGCATTGAATCGATGACTTCCGATTCTACAGAGTGAGTCCTTACAGGCAGAGCATAACTACCGCATACCACAGCAAGCTTAACGATTTCACATCACTAATTACAGCACCTTCATTGATTGTCGTAAAACCGAATGCAATTCGCATAAGATAATTGGAAAATTTACTTTATTAAGTCATTTGGATTGAGACGTCGTCGTTATCGGAACACGGAAATTGTAGAGGAAGTAAAGCATAAAATCGTTGAATTGAGTCTTCGATTTCAACAATTATACTTTCGATGAGAGTTTTTCTTTATTGTTCAATTATTTGCTGAAACGTCCTTATTACGAACAACACCCGTCGGACATTAATCTTGAATCAATATAAATCCTTAAAAAAAGGTCGTTCAATGAATGTCGAAGCGATGAAGTGATTTCATTGTTCGATTATTTCCTTTGATAAGCTTTCAAGACAGTAACCAAACACTCAGTGGATTTTTCAATGCTTGCGGTGTCAATCACCTTACTTTTTGCACTCAAATGCAATGAGAATATTTTGACGTTGCGTCTGATGACATTTCAGGTGAGAAAGTTTGTATTTTCTCACCGCTATCTTTTGCAGAGAATGAGAGTGATGACTGCTATTACATTGAGTGCTGTTAAAGTAATTTATTACATGAAGGAACCATTTTGTGATACTCTAGTCTTGTGATAGCAAACTCACAGGTGTGTTTTCGAGCAACAAGCTACGGTAACTGCCTCTTCGGCTAATATGAAGGTTGCATATCCGAGCCTGGCTTACTGTCTGCCCCATGCGAAAGTCGAATTTCAGATGGAAACTTATGAGAAATGAACAGAAAATGTTCCACTATTTCCAATGGACCATTTCCACAGCGGGTAGATTTTTACGTAATGTTCAACTTCTCCATAGGACAAGTAGTAAATAAAATAGCAATTTCCCAGCTCAAATGAGCACTTTACTTTCGTTGAAACGTATCAAAAACTATGTGTGAAAATATGAAAGTCCAATCCGAGCGAGTTGCGCGTTTCATCTATTGGTTAACAAATAACTATCGTTTGACAAGTGTGTCACATTTCGTAAATTGCTGAATGGTTATATTCGAGTAAATAAATAACCGAAGCCGAGTTGAAAAGATCTTTACATTCCAAAGGCTTCCGGTATTTTATTTCAGTTTGAAAGTCAGTTTCCCATACAAATTCAACTCTTCTCAATGGCACCATTCCACCCACACACTCATTTCGCATTATACATCAATGTCTTTCAGCAACGTAACACAAAAATGTTCGTGTGTGGACGTACTAATACTATCAGCTGGAATGCCAGCTATGTCCCAGATATTATGCATTGCAACAGATAAATCATCCTCAATTCTCACAATGGCAGATTGGGTGATAATGGTGGTAACAGTCATATTCTCATGATGAAATTAATTTTCCATTACGTTGATGAAAGCAATAGCTGTACCATGGAAAATGTTAGAGGGTTTACGACCAGAAAACTTTGCAAAACTTTTTTCCGATACAAAAAAAGCGGCACCCAGCATCGCGAGTGAATAGGATATTGTCTCCAACTAAAATCATAACGGAGATATTACACACCGTCTCTCCCTCCCTCAGTCTGGCTTTCAAAAACATAGCGAAACTTTCGTCGTTTCTAATAAATCATTTCCATTGTTTTTGAAAAATTATGTCCATCGCCAGACAGCAGACACAAACACACAGAGATATAGAGAAAAAGACAATAAATTAGCAATACCTGTTTCCGTTGCCACCTCTTGGCCCAAATGGCGCGTCGCATACAACAGCAACAAACCGTACGATAGCTGAAAGCCAGTTGTAAGAACATGAGCAAGAAATGCAACACCAGTTATTATCCATCCCCAACCACCGTCCGGATAGAAATGCTGTAATAGGAAAGGGAAATTGTTATACGAAAATTGGATGGCTCTTTCTTGATGGACAAACTTTTCATATCAATTTTCGATTCGATTGTCATTATATGACTTACCTGTCTGATTGCATTTGCATCCACACCAGCACGTCGAAGGCCGGGAACGTTACGATGCAATGAATGGAATTCACGTTCGAGCAGAGCTGGACATGCTGAATCATCATCATCATTTTGTCGACCTCGTGCATCATAACCTAACGACAGAAAAGGTGAAGAGAAATTAGACAATTCCACTGCTAACTATACGACGCCCATCCTGAGAAATGCATGCCACCCACTCCTCATTTGATATTCCGAAAACATATGGCCCCCCCAACCATTAAATCTTATTGGGGCATATCCATCAAAAAGATTAATTATAATCAGGCTTTTTAAAGGTTGTCTCGGTGAAACTTTTTGAGTAATTCGATTGGGGGTATTAAAAAAAGGGTCAACACATTAAGACGAAGCAACGACGATGATGATGATGATAAACATTATTAGTATTCTCAACGATGAAGATGGAATGAAATTTAATGAATCATCTCTATCATCTCAATGGGAATTTCCAGAGTAATAAAATGCAAAATTAATTCGCTTTTCGTATAATTAAATCTAAGCGAATAAATTAATATTTCGGGCTGTGTAAATACAGTGCGTATCCATACCATCATACAGCCATAAAGATAATAAAAGAATACGGGTGGGTTATGAGCTTCATACAACGACCGAATATCCTTGATATTATATCAAGAAAAAGGAACAAAAATAATTTCTTACGGACCATACGGAGCATTCGCAATTGAAATTCATCCCCCCTACAAAGCTACTGTGTGAAGTGGTTGTGTATGTTTTGGATAGAAAAAATACGACTCTTGAACACGACAGGTTGGTGTTACATATTTCTCTCTCTCGATTATCTGGAATGGACATAATTTAGTGCCTATCGACTGGTATGAACTCAATTAAGTGTGAGATTTCCGATGATTATTTTCGGATGATAAACGACCATGTCGATTCTGCCGATTATTTGTTTCCATTTATGGGAGGAAAGGCTTCGGAATGTTGCCTCAACTGAGCAACGTAGCACGAATTCGTGATAACACACATGCTAAAAGCAAGACAATCTTCGAAGTTTAGGGGCTCCAATATCATAATTTACGGGAATGGTTCCATTTTTTTTCATTTTTTACAAAATTGTTTATGAAAATTAATGGCTGCCTAGAGCTTTATGGAAACAATAATTTATGCAACTGAGTGATATAGATGCTTTGAGGCACAACATGTGTAGATTGTTACTCGAGGCCGTAGGTACTTTTTGAGAAAAACATTGGATGTAACTAGGTAACTCAATGAAAAGGCGGCGGTTGCTTTTTTATATGGAGTTTAGATTGAAATTAAATTTTTATCAAAGGAGTTTTTTCCCGCTAATTTTCAATGATTTTGATTTTTCATATTGGTATCTTAGAAATGATACCTAGATGGTGTTGCATTGCCAACAAATATAAACAATGATCGTCTGAGCTACATATTAAAATCTTTTTCATGCTTCTGGGCCGAAAATGAGGGTAATTTTTGGATTTATTTCTGGCTTTCAGCCCCTCGCATGAAAACTCACATGTGTAGCTGCTTTGAACGATTGATTTAAGGCATTTTCGCTTGTCGGCCTCACTTCGTTCGAGCCACAATTCGCGAAATTGCCTAAAATCAATCGTCCAAAGCAGGTACACAAATGACTATTTCACGTTTAGACACATTTTATTATAAAAGAAGACAGTACAACCACAGCCCATCATTTAAAGTGGTCGTTGTTAAGTTGTCGATAACAGATGAACGTTTTGTAAGTTTCGTAAGTGTTGTCAGAAGTTGGTATTGGTACGACTTTGGCGAGAACAAATCTGCAGTGACAGCTGGGCAGTATGTGAGAGAATTGAGAGAGAATTTCATACAAATGAGTGTTAAAGGATAGCACTTTTTGATCTGTTAAAACCGGTTGGCGCAGCGGTAACGTACTCGCCTTCCACCAAGAAAATCCGGGTTCACTCCCGGTGAGAAACAAATTCTGTAATAGTACATTTCGTCATAAGTGATGAAAAGCCGAATTTTTCGGTACTAGTCGCGGAGCCGAGTAGGACAAGCTTACGACGTGTTCAAATATCAGTCAAGAAAAAAACCACTTTTCGACACGGAAACGAGTGTCGAAAACCATCGAATTATGATCCTCAGGCGCGAAAATGATTTTTCTTCAATGTATAGCATAAAGGTAACGTTTCTAGGCGTACCCAAGCTTCGTTATCTGGGTAGTTGAGGTTTTACACGATGAATTCTGTATACAGCTCATTATCGGCTGAGATATGAATTGGCTCCAAATAACTATTTCTCCTAACTCACTCTTCCTAACTATCTCTTCGAAAAAATTCGTGTTCTGTGTTCGTTTGTAAATGTCATTCGGTCAGGGGAGCGAAAGCCTGTTGACTTGAAGGTGTTATGTTGTTATTAAATCCAACTGGTCTCGGGGTCACTCGTCAAAGTGAGAGAAATCACATGCAAACTAAAACTGAGCTTCACTGCCAATTTTTGTTTTCATTCATAAATTTTTGGCGTGTGACCCCGAGGCCAGTTAAATTCAACTGGTTTTCCATCTCCTTAAACACTCAATATTGAGACATTCTCTCACATACACTTAATAAACTTAAAAATTTCTAAGTTTCTTCTCTCCAGCCAAATCCACGTGTACAGTTACAGCTAAAGCAATGAAATCAAATAAAAAAGTTGGGAGCGAAAACGTAAAAACAACAAAGAATAAATTGAATAACAAACCAAACTTAATCCATTCCTTGACTAGATGAATGTATTTCAATTGGACTGTACCCTCGTCCCTCAATAAATATACAATCGGTTGAATCAGAAAAACCACCATTTGAATTGGATACACAAAAAGATAAATCAAGTCAGTGTTGGGAGAAAATGTGAATGAAAAAGGTTGCATCTGAATTAACTAACTAGCGCGAACTGGCGAATTCAATTACTTTATATGCACTGAAAAATATTCAGTTATCCCATACCTCCTACCAACGGTCGTGCCATTACTACTTGTGTTTGAAATTCTGTTGTCCATAAATAAAATTTTACATTCGAAATTCAATTTAAAATGATTTGTAACAATTGTTTTATTCGAAGGAAAGTTAGGGCTTAAGCCATTTTTGTCCTTGTGGTAAAATGAAATGAGCTCACCCGAAACACATTTTTTATTATGAAGTAATAAGAATGAAAAGAAAATGTTCCGGCAAGAGACCTTATATTGCCTATGATGATACAGCAAAACGACTTGACAGCCTTCTTATGTGAAAGCATTAAACTTTTTATTTGCGATAAATAAAATTATTTAACGATGCACCCATGGTTCAGCCATGGAATATTCATGCGAATTCAAACCAGTTAAATTGGGGAAGATGTTTTAATTCCAAATGTTTCTTTTTAGACCCGTACGAAGTACGAGGGTCTTATGCCTTTACTCTTACGTTTGTAACACGTCGATTTAAACTCCCGGAGT
>JANTFA010190189.1:0-18049 GCA_026413405.1 Phytosciara flavipes
TGAGACATGAAGAGAATGTGATGAATGAATAAAAGGAAATTGTTTTCGATTGACGCGATAATTGAAAATGAAAAGAGAGAGAGAGAGAGAGAGAGAGAGCGAGAGAGTTATATATTACTGCACCAAATATTAATTTTAAGAATTTTATTAGGAAAGTATTAATGTTAACTGTAAAAACAAACACACAATGATGGAAAAGAAAAACTGTATTTACTGACTTGATATAATAGGCTAATGTGTTTTGTAATTATTTTTTCTGTTCGGCGGGAAAATTCAAACAAACAAAATTATACGTTTAGGAGAATGGAAAACGATTTTGGTTTTGTTCAGTAATTTAAGTGAAATTCATTGCTTACATACAGTTCGAGAATTATAAGAATGGACAACCGCGGGGGACAACGCGAATTTCGACAAGTTTGTTTTTGTCAGTCGAGTCGACTGAGTCGACGCAAAACATTAATTCAAACAAAAAATATTGTTCCAAGGTATGACAAGCTCTCTGTTTCCTACACAGAAGAGAAAGTGCTGCCCTTTTCTCGCTAGAAATGTCATTCGACCCATCATTAGCAAACCTCTAGAGCTTTGACCCTGAACCTAACCTGAACTGAAACCTCTTTTGCCATGAATCTGATTGAATCAATTCTGACCTGACCTGAATTTACCCGAAAACCTGAATATAGTGATTAGGTCAGAGCTGACCCGGAACCTGACAGATATACCAGAGACCTGACCTGACAATTCTCAGAAATTCAGGTTCAGTTCAAGGTTCCGATTCCGAGCCTTATTTGAGGGGAGAAAAAAATGGCTAATCAAACCATCGCACGCATGAAAATATATTATTTATTGCGACTGAATTCGGCCTCTGGCACAATTTTTGGCTGCTGACAAACTGCTAAAACAACTTTTTGTTTAGAATAAAATGTTGTGCGTCGTAATTGTTGAAATTCCGATAGTTCATATTACAATCCGCTTGTATTCACATGCAGTTATATTCCAACACCAACATTGCGATGCATTATCTATGGCAGATTCCACGATCTGTTCACGTTCACTTCGGAAAATTTTACAAAATTCATCGGAATTTTTTTTTTGCAGAATTACGAAAACATTCCGATGAATTTTGTTGAATTCTTCAGAATAACATCATCAGCTCATGGAATCTGTCAAAACGAATGTTTTACAAATTACAAAGAAATGTGACAGTGTTGGTAGGAACTGCTTCACTGTGGGCAGTTGACTTAATGATACTGAGAAACTTGACCCTGCCATTAATTTCCGCAAATTTGTTTGTAAAGTTAAAAGCCGGCTGCATTTACGTATACACTCAGAGGATGTCACAATGCTTCAAACAAAACATCAGTCATACTGAAACTGATTGAATGTGAGTCTAATTTGTGTATACATAGACTGACAGCGGAATGGTTCATACTACACGTAATGTGGTAATGTATAGAAACGTGAATAATCGCATGTGGAATAATGAGTAAAGAGAAATTGTAATTCTTGTAATTCTCAATCTGTTATTGAAGAAGAAGAAGAAGAAACCCAAATTGAAAAAATTTAATTTCTAGTTCATCAATATCAAGGTAAATGACCGTGAGCTGTCCTAGTGCGACAAAGTTGAACTTAACACGCAGTCTTCTCCAAAAGATTGGTCATCTAATCGATGTTTGATTGACTCTGAATGTAATTTTGCATTCAAATCAATGATTTAATGAAACTTCGGAGTTGCCCTAGAGGGGGAGGGGTCGTAAATTGTCCCATGACCCAATTCAATAAACCGTTAGCTGTTCCATGAAAAATGTCATAGGACAAGTGACGGTTCATAGGATCGAGAGTCTTTTTTTTCAAGATCACCTATCCACTAGGACAAATCACGATCATTTACCTTAGACAAAATGTTGGAAAAGAAAAGTTTTCTGAAATTTATTTATTTAAAAAGCAACCAGATGAACGTTATTATTATACGAAATAGGCTACGTGTGTTTTTCAAGTTACAAACAAAAATAAAAAGAAAGATGCTTTAGAAAGAGAGTTCACTTTTAATGAACATTGTGAAAAGAAGAGCAACAGAAAACGATCTCAAAAAAAGGCCGAAATGGGTCGATCGAAGTGGAATTTCTATTTCTGGGCCGTAAAATTGCATTGTCTTACCGGTTTGCGATGCGATGCCAATTCTTTTGGCGTTAAATCGAATGTTCTTCACGGCTGGTTTTCTTCAAATTGACCTCAGGGTGGAAATTCAATGGAACGTTGTTGTCCTTACTTTCAATTTCTTTTTCGGACTCTGATAATTCATCTATATTGAGTCTCATGTTTCTAAATGTCTGCTAAAATTAACAGGTTGATTATACGAATAGCTGGAACTGAATCAGTAGATTGAAAGTTGTGTTTATACCTCGCCACTCCGTCCACTCCTTCTATTGGTTATTGTTCACCCAATCCCGACGGTAAGACGGTTTTATATCTGTTTTTGATAAGAGCGAAAAATGCCATTCATTGTTAACAGCAAAATTGTATGCTTAAAGAATTGAAGTAAAAGATTTGAAATGAACACTTTGATCCACTAGACATATTGGCTTGAATTATCTATCGAACGAATAGTCTTGATATAATAGTCCTTTCTATGCGAGTAAGGAATAGTCAATTCCATTGGCAACATTTTCTGAAAAGTGTTTATCGTTCGTAACAAATTGGAAACGAATGTGTGACTGTACCAGTCCTCGGACATGTATGAGTCGTCGGACACATATTATTCTTTCATTCATATTGTGTCTGACGACTGGTACATGTCCGACGATCGATGTAGAGGCGACTAGACTCTCTCATCATACCATTTCTATTGTTTTGTGTTGACGCGGTAATTGAATCTACAAAAAATTTACTTAAATTCAGCGGAGTCGATTAAACAGTCAACCGGAAGTTTATACACACGCGAGAGTATCTCAAATTTCTCGTTCAATCTGCATAACGTGACTGCATAAAGGGCATCCGCTGTTTTTTCCAGCCTTTTGACACCCACCTCGATGGGAAAACCACTGATTAACGTGGTTAATCATAAGTAAGCAACATGATTAATAAGAGTATACGCACGGCAAATCAGTGTCAAGGTTATTCGCAGTTTTGCGACGTGTGTTGGCTAATCACTTATTAGTCATCATGTTAATCAATGGTTGATCATGTTAATCCGACAACCTATCCTGTCACATAGTGCGTCCACTTTTGTGGCACTACCCCCTTCCCTGTTATGCTAGAAAAGAATTTTTTGTTGATACTGCTTAATGAAATGAAAAAAAAAAATCTGAGGAGAAATAACCCTGTGAGACGCAGGTTCAGAAGACACATTCACTGTGTCTGTTCTTTCGATATTTCTGTCGTTGTTGTTGTAGTTGTGTACCTTGAGAATGTTCATTAAATGCCAAATTCGTCTGCGAATTCTTTTCATGAATAAAAGATTTATATAAATTAAATTAATTGAAAAAAGTAGACAAATTTTTTGGATTCATTATTAAAAACGGTAAATTAAAATTTTATTGAAATTGAATTAAAAATTAGACGTAAGCATTATAAGGATTAAATCAATAAAAAAGTAAAGTTTAAACAAAGAAATCAAAAACAAAATGGAAACCAGTTCAGTTAAACAATTCCGTCACAATAATAATTGTACAATAAAATCGTAACCATAGACTGCCTATACCAGTGAATTGAAAGCAGGCAGACATGTGAGAGCGGATCAAACAAACGACAGTTGAATTCCTAAAAATTTCAAATTTATAGTTACAAAAATCGGTGAATTGTATTGCGAAGCTTTCATCCCACATTTCCAATATTGCCTCGATGACTTGAACGGCAGATCGTTTTTGCGGCTCTCACATCTTACAAACGAAAAGTAGTTCATATCCGTCGCAAAGTATCTACGATCAAAATGAATTCGATTTTCAAGAGACATTGATTCGTTTCATCGTACTAATCTAAGCGGCTGCTACTAGCACTAAAGCCTCCTCCAAATTTGACACTACTTGCCAAAGTAGTCTCCAAGCTAGGAACAGCATAACGTTCGAAAAGTCTGGTTGATTCATCGTAATAAATGAAAGGTTTTGTTCTAACGTAACTGCTTAAAAGACATACAACAGGGCAATTGGTCACGTTTTTTCTCCACATTCAGTGACGAAATGAGAAACTTTTGTTGACTTTTTTCGGAGAGCAGCGTTGTCTGCAACTTGGTGATAAATGATTTTTTTTGGTACAGGATGTGTGTTGTCACACACCTGTAATGCTTGATAAATATTCATCACTCGGTCGCATAAATTGCTACTACGTTACAAGGATGATAAAGAGAAAACTCGATTTTTTGTGTGTGCGCATTTCGATGATTCGAGATCGAAAAGCTCATGGAAGTGACACTTTCAATTGTTTCCTGAGTCATGTAATGGATTTGTACTGAGCTCGTTGAAAGAAGTGCATGAATTTGGGATAAGGTTTACTATACAGGTGACCTGACCTGGAATTTTTAAGATCATTGCTCATTGGAATGATGTTAAATGGTCAACTAAATTTTTTATCTTATTACAAAAAGAGGAATCACTGAAGAGTTTCGTGAGAACCTGAAAAAATATCAGGTCGAACTCAGGTTTCTGGCTGCAGATTACACCGGTTAAAACCTGATCTGATATTTTCAGATTGACCTAACCCGATAGTATTCCCTAACTTTGAGGAAAGGACGCCACTTTCGACGCACGTCATAGAGCATGTAAGGGGTCGTACAACAATGACGTCACGCTTTTCCAGTGTTGTTATACGATCAAAGTCACTAATAATTCGACACAAGTACTAATAGTCTAACACCTCGACACCCATTTAGGGGATGTATTTGTGGGTAGGACTCAAAAATCGAACACTTTACAAGTTATCACTGATTGTAATCTGATGACAGCACTGAACAGGCGTGACGTCATTAAGCAGAAAAACAAAATTAATTTTATTGAGAACAGAAAACTTGTTGTAAATAAATAAAAATCGTTCGTTAACTTGTTTAAACATAAAAATAAATTGAATTAAAGAAAAATTAAAATTAAAAATTAATTTATTAATTAAAAATTGAAATTAAAAAGATTTTTAAAGTAAACAAAAAAAAACACACAAAACTATTCCATTAAAAAGTTCAAATATTTTGAACGTTAGATTTGTATAAATTAAAAAACTAAAAAAAAACATTTTGTGCTAAGTTTCTCAAAACAAAAACAAAATTAGTAAATCAAAACAAAATTTTCATTCTGTTCTTGTTCTTGCAGTTATAGCTTATGAGTCAATGCAATCAAAAAAATATTAATTCGCTTAATGTGTATTTACGCCTTTGGCATTTCTTACGCAAAGAAAAAAAATTGTAGCCAAAATAATGGTAGCCAAGAAGAATTTTGTTTTCAATGACCGGTAGTTTTAGTCAGAATACACTCATAGTGAAAACATTGTTAGCCGATTCAATACAGCCAGAGAAGACTATAAAACATAAAACCTAATTCCTAAGTGAGAATCGATTGACTTATTTTTTTCCACAATGTTGATCGTCATAAAAACTACAAAACAATATTGTGCAGTAAAGCTAAAGCTGCGGGTCGCTTTTGACGATAATTATTTTTTAAATGTTAAATTCAAAACAAAATAGCAGGGATATCGAATTTACTTATATGAACATCATATGCCGTCAGAATTGTATGGAATTCAAAATCCATACAATGTCTGTACGAACAGAAAAGAACATAGAAAATTAATCCGAAATTCCCTTATTTTCTTTTGAAATAGCCACTAAAATCAACTCAATTTTGATTATTTAACTTTTATCTTGCTAAGAAATTAATTTCACGATCGTTGCGCGCGCTAAAGAGTACATAAAATTGAAAAAGTCTACTTAATTGCACCAATAATAAAAATAAACGAAAAGAACTTGTGTTAGTTTTCCCTTTTCGTTATCAGATTACCCAATCGAATGCGCGCAATTAAAACCACACCGCGTATTCCGTTGGTGAAACCATAAAAAGTACATCAATCCCACCCAGGCGATGTGTTTATAATTATAAGGAGTACACGGATCTAACCGATCCGAAACTTTGCCCCCCGCGTCTAACAACAGTCTTTGTTCAATGTAAATATTTTTGTTGTTGAATTAATAAAAATCGGAGTACAATCACTTTGAACTTGACAGTGTGCTACGCATACAATATTGACCGTGTTACAATTCGAATCGATTTGAATTCTGAATAAATTGTGTAAATCCTATCATCGTCTATCTTTGAGAAAATGGATCCAGTATTTTGAATAAAATTAAATGCAGAAAGGGGACATGTGACATCATAGTGAATCATAAGAAAAATGAAATTTCGTTGAATTAAATCTTTTTTGAGTATAGGTTAGCGTTGGCGAAAATATCGTCAGCTTACTAACAGAGACGAATGTTCAGTTAACTTCACCCGCGGTGGCCATTATAAATCTTCATAGATCATCTACAGTTTCGTTGAATCCGCCGTTCAAAACTTTTTTGGATGAAATTTTTTTTACCGTGGCTGACGTTTCTTATCAAGAATGACGTTTCAAACATACTTGAAGATGATCTTTCACTACTAGAAGAAATGAGTGAAATAAATAACATTGATTCACTACTGTTACATGTCCTCTTCTGCATTGAGCTATTCATTTTCATTTAACTGCAGCAATTTTACCGTCCATCTGATAGTATTTTTTATTGATAATGTGTTCGACTACTCGAATTAATTTGTTTTTAATATGGGATTTTCCTTTTTCTTTTCTTTTTTCAACGTGGGTTACTCAATGACCTAATAGGAAATCAATTTGTTTGGTACACCCAGATTTACAAGTGATTTATGCACTCGCTATGAGTACCCCCTCGACCAACAATTAAATTCCATTTTGTACTTTTACACCAATCAGGTCGTCTAGATCATTAGTATACCCAAGACTTAACTAATAGATTTACCGAAAGGAGACGTCAAAATAAACAATAGTTTCTCCTTTTCCATTTCATCCACAAAATAATTGCATCCGTTTTCCCATCGTCACGACGACAATCAATTTTTCCCGAATTTTAAATGGAAATGATTTGAGTTAGAAATGGACGGACATTATTCGGTATTGTAAACGATAAGCGACATCAAAAACATTCCTGATTTAATTAATTCAATCGATTTGACGAATAAGTTTTTATTTTATTTGTAAGAAATAAACAAAACGAATGGAATGAGAAAAACTGAAAACACTTACGATGGAGAACATTAATTTAATTTTTAATTTTAATTTAAAAATAAAAACGAGAAAACAACAACAAAGCAAACAACTTATCTAATTTTAATTTTTAAAACTAGTCTCAATTTACATCAATTTTTTTTGAATTTTTTTTTTGTTTTTTTTTCTCCCCTTTTTTGTATATAGAAAACTGAAGAACTTACACTTTTTATTGTGCTATATTATCAATAAAAAACAAAATAAAAAAAAGCGAAAGTGGGTAAATATAAGAAAATTATCAATGCGAAATAATTTGGACTTTTTATTTCCATTCCTCTTCCAATAAAAAACATAAATTTGACCCGTACGATTAGTGCACGACATTAGCTAGGTGACGGTATACTGCTCTCCAACTGCAACACTGCATTTTTAAATCATTCTATTAAACTCATCCCTTCCATCCCTTGTAAAAATTGCTCACGGCGAATTCCAAAGTCTTGTACAAAGTGTAAAATTTCAAAATTAAACTCTGGTAAAATTCACCAAAATCTAATGGAATTTACTCTAGACTCGTACGAAAAAAAACACTAAAACTAAAAATGGCAGCGGGCGGCCATTGTTTTCAAGTCGTCATTGACGGTCGTGACTACCTTTGAAACAATAGTAATCTGTGTACCTGCCTTGGACGATTCATTTAAGGCAATTTCGCGAGTTGTATCCCGAACGATGTGAAAATGCCACAAATCAATTGTCCGAAGCACATGTGAGCCTTCATTCAAGAGCCCAAAACTCGATAAAAAAAATAATCTAAAATTGCATTCACTTTATGCCTCAAAGCATGAAGAACAGCTTTACGAAAATCGAAGGAAATTTACTCGATAAACTACTCTACCTTCACTGGACGGCCGAATAGTTTGACTTAGGCTCACTCTAAAGGCTCTATAACTAGGCCATTCCACGCGGAAATTGTTGTCCACATTACATATTGTTGTTTACATTAACTATGTCTATGTTATGTGGACAACAATTTTCTATTTTTGCGTGGAATGTCCCAACTACGGAACCCGAGATCCGATTTTGACAAAACTTCTTTCCCTGTATTGGTGTAGTCAGTACCTTCCATTTGCACCATCAACTTTGGACGAGAAATAGTGCCGGTAATATATATGCGAGAAATTACAACTCGACCTGGAAAATAGCACTAGTTCGACCATATCTATGGATCCGCTCGACCGATTTTGCGCATCTTCGAACTTAAACTAGCATTTGAATGGAGAAAAAGTCCCCTCAAGATAGATTTGACTCATGTTATCCTCTTCACGAACAGACATTTTTTGATTGCAGATTTGGCATCTAGGAATGACCACAGAAGGTTTGCCCTTACTCAGGCATACGAATTCGACGTGTTATAAATCTTGATGGGACTTTTCTTCACTATTTGTATTCTCAAATACTAGTTTAAGTTCAAATATGAGCGGTTCCAGAGGTATAGTCGAACTAGAGCTAGTTTCGACGTCTGGTTGAGGTCTTCCATATCTTTCCGGCAGTTTGTATTGCTCGTATAAAGTTGATAAGTCTGATAACAGGCTCGGAAGTTAGAGTGCATCGAGTGAGACTAAGTCGAGCTACTCGGCCGTACAGTGAAGGTACGCATTTTGGTCAATATTTATTAGAACTGTTGTCGGTGACCTAAGAAAATGGCCTTTCAGTGTTGTTTGACTATATTTAAGACATCAATTTAAGAAACACTAGATGATGTAAGAGAAATTCACTAGGTCGATTTTCTGGGAGCCAAAAAACCAGAGTAATACTCAAGCTATTTCTGGAACTAAATTTTGTCTGCACACATGATGCTCGGCAATAAAAACTCGGATTTGAAAATTGCTTTGCTTCCGCTTTATATTTTACAAATGAAAATGCTGACAACAAAGATTGGAACATAATCAGTTTGCCTCTTTAATTGCCCGTTGAAACAAAGTGGCGGCCAGTGCTGTGTACGCAGGATCTATCTTTTGAACGGTGTCAAAGCATCCAATTTCTCTTTTCGGCAAACCGCACAACACTCTTCTCATTTGTAAATCCGACCTAGCAGATAGTGCTCGACTAAATGGTCCGGTTGCTTTGAACACTAAATTCCTTCGAACGTCAACGCTATTCCGACTGCCAACCTGTATGCTTGCTATCGGCTGCTGGATCGATGGCAAAATGTTGTCTTCCCTTTTGATTTCGTCTAAGCTCATCGGTACGTTGACTGTAGCTTCGGGAATGTCACCATAATCTGGATCCAGCTTCTCTCCCTTCACTTTAAACACGCCGTCGTTCAATTTAGCATCCGCAATGCTTTCTTGCATCCGTTCCTGTTCCTTTTTCAGCTTTTGATTTGCATCGTTCAATATTCTACACGCCAATGCTTGTCCAGCCCATTTGTGTGATATGCCCACATCCAGCAAAATCGAATGTGGTTGCCAGCGCTGCTTAGCTGATGTTTGTGTGGAAATTGATTTTTCCCGTGCTATTGCCTTCGATTCTTCGACTAAACTAGCCCAATCAACGCCCAGAGCATCGCCCAATCCACGGATGCGGGCCTCCTCCTCCAATTCACCATCGGATATTTCCTCGAAGTCCAGATCCATTTCATCGGGAATATCCTTCACTTCATTCAGATCAACAGGTGTCGGTTGCTTTTCAATCAATAACGGTTCTGCATCTTTGATCGGATCACCAACGGCCACAGTCGCGTCCAATGGTTGTTCAATGGGTGCATTGAAATCATTTTGTGAATTTTGTTTTTCGAGAAGTTCCTGCGGAAAGGAAAACAATTTTCGGTTTTATTATTTGCGAAAACAAACAACTAGGAGCAGACATGTTTTTGCGTTATTCTAATGAAATCGTAAGATGATGTTTCTAGACAACCAAACTGCAGAAGTCAAGCGTAGAATTGGTCTGGGATGGGTAGCATTTGGGAAACTCAGACTTATTTTCAAAGGCAGTCGGAAACGGTAACACTAGCAAAAGCACTTGAAAATAAATTCGGAGTGGAGCAAAGAGCCATGAAGCGAAGTTTGCTTGGAATTACGCTTAGAGACAGAGAGACAAATCAATGGATTTGATAGCAAACAAAAGTCGTTGATGTCATGGAAATATTAGCATCTCTTAAGTGGGGTTGGAACTTGGAACACATTGCAGGGAGGACAGATGGACGTCGGACCAAAACAATCATGGACTGGAGACCACCTGACACAAGCAGACCACCAGAGAGGTGGACGAACGGAATCACAAAGAGAACTGGAACAAGTAGCAATGTGTCGTTGAAAATTGAAGAAATCGGAGTTCAGCAGTGGATATAAATAGGCTGAAAAAGAAGAAGAAAGAATCCCAAGCTCAATTCCACTGTATAAGCATTATGGAAACTAAACAAAAGAATCGTAAATCATCCTACTAACGCACGATTCAGAAATGGATTTTGGGCATACGCAGCATGAAAGAATGAAAATCGACTTTTTGTAAAAGAAATAAAACAAAAAGAATAGAGAAGCAAAACACCGACAATTGAAGATGAATCAATGAGAAGTGAAGAGTTTGAGTTTGCTAAATTTTGTCGCTTACCTCTTGGCGATTAAGTATTTCATCAGCTTCGTCACTGAATTCACTCAGATCATCTGGGATAACTTCTTCCAATAGTTGTTCGTCAGGGAGCGCAGTCGCTTCGTCAATCACATCGTCTTTCTTTTCTTCTACTTTGATCTCAGCGGCGACCACTTGCGTAACTGACGATCTCGGAACGACTGCAGGCATCGACACATCAGACTTTGGTGTAAGACTTGATTGAGTTGAGTTAACTAAAATTGGCGAAAGAAGATTCGGTTACAACATAGAACGTTGTTGCAATCTACGAGCTCATTATACCAGTGCTTGGATGAATAATAACCGGATCGGTTACGTTAGACTGTGAAACTGTCTCCGTTGGTACCACATCCGGCGGACGTCGATAAACCATACTACTGCGATCATGCTGGAATCCATCTTGTTGCCGCCTGAAATCACCACTGTGATGTTGACTTCCACGCCGACCTCTCCAGCTGTTCCACCGGCGATTCGGACCGCCCCTTTGCACATCATTCATTCCCATATTGCCAATTCCAGCACCTATACCACCGTCATGATGAATTGTATCAGATAATCGATTATAGTCTTGCCATTTGCTATCACCTTCATCCCAATTTTCTTCGCCTTCTTGTTGCTGTTGCCACTTACCCTTATTATCCCATTGGCGTTCATTCATTCCGCCGTTCCATTCACGATTATCGACATAATTGTCTCTGGGCAAAGCATGGCTCGTATCCGCTCTGTCCCAATCACGGCCCACATGCCGATCCATTGTACGATCGTACATGCCACGGTCATCGGTTCTTCCCATTACTGTTTCGGTTTCTCGAATCCAATCTCTATCACGTTCAGCGATATGACGATCGTCAATGTAGGCCCTTGATCCGTATTCGTGCGTCAACCGGCGCTCATCTCTCAAATCGTCGTAACGTTGATCGCTGACAACACCATGACCACCGGCTTCCCACTCAATATCGTCACGTTCAACGATACGCTTTTCTCGCGACAAGTACGGACTGTTCAGTGATTCAGCCCGTCCATCTTCATGCCTTCGAATGTAGTCACGCTCATCCCGTAGACTTCCCCGGTCATCTTTTTCAATACGCCGATCATGAGTTTCATATCTGGCATCGTCGCGTTCATACACACGCTCGTAAGGCATCGGTTCCTTTTCTCGTTCCATTCTTTCTCTGCCACTGCGACTATGCGAAACTGACCGAAGTCGATCGCGATCAATTGACTTGTCACGACTTCTGTCCCTAGCGGCAGCGATTGCCATAGCTCGTTCTGCAGGTCGTGGTAGTAGACGTTCTGGTTTCATTCGATCGTCATCTCTTTCCCTGCGCAATTTTTCTCGACGTTCCCTTTCGTGACGTTCTTGACACCTCGCCAAAATTTCTTGTCGCTCTTTCTCTCTAGCTGCTTCCCGAGCATCTTCCCTGCAAAGCCTCTCCTTTTCGCGTCGTTCACGCTCTCTTTCTCTGCTGTCATGTCGCTTAAAATCTTTTTTAACAACTCGATCGATGCTACGGTCCCGACGCATACTTCCGCCGGACGAGCCACCTATCCGTCTTGGAGGAGATTTATGTTTTAAGTCGCGTGATGACAGTCGCTTTGGTGATCGTGATTTCGGACGCATTTTCGGCGAACGACTTCTGCCTCTCTCTCTGGACCGCATCCGTTCCCGATCTTTGTCCCTTTCTCGGTCTCGTAACTCCCGTTCCCGATCCCGTGTTACCTCTTTCATACGGTGATGTTTCGCCACATTGTCAACGGCAATTTTGTTTTTGACTGGAACTTTCTGTACAGATTTCGGCGGTGATGATCCAACACGCTTTCTCAGCGATGGTGATTGTGACCGCTTTCTCAACTTACCTTCCAGCTTTTTACCATGGCTCGACTTATGAGATTTTGTACCGTCAACCTTTTTGTGACAAACTCGTTTCACTTTGGATGACTTCTTTCGTGGCTCATCGGCCGACGAACTGCTCGAGCCTCGTTTTCGTAATTTTGATTTGCGAATCTTTCGTTTTGATTCTTTTGATGATGTTGACGATGATGAGTCACTGCTCGATCCACTGTCCGAGCTACTGGAACTTGAGCTGGAGCTCGAACGAACTTTCTTACGCTTGCGAATGATTTCTTTAGTGGCCACTTTACGCGACGATTCCATTTTTAATTGTATTTCTAATTCTTTTTGCAATTCAGCACGTTTCTTTTCTAATGAATCTGGATCAGCGTCCTCCAATTCAACATTGTCTGGTTTTGGCTCTTGTGCAAGGTTTGTTGTTGTTGTTGTTGCTGCTGCTGTTGTTATTGTTGAAGTGATTTTTGCGTCTTTCGGCTTTGTGTTGATCTGTTGATGGAAAATATAGGAAATTAGCGAGCTATAAACAGCCGGTCGGTGAGACCTACATTGACAGCAGTTTCCAAAGATTTCAATTTCTTAGTTCCTAAACGTTGAAAAACACTGAGTCGATTTTTAGACAAATCTCGCGGCTTCGGTAGCTCTACAGTTATCTTCCTCTTAACAGTCTTAGACATCTTATAACTTCAACGCCAACAAAACCATATTTTGTTGCATATTTTCTACGACAAATCACATCAAATTGACAAAAGAAGCGTAAAAAAATCAGAAATCCACAAAATATTCACCTTTTAATTATGACACTTCTTGACATTTGGAACAGCGGTCACCATTTTGAAATTTTGTCAAGTTTTTTGTTTTTGTTTTCATTTGGCGACGTTCACTTTTATTTTGTTATGTCGACACTCCCCGCTTAAGTTTGAAAAGTTTCTGTTTTATTAATTCAAATTTAGTTGAGAAAGTGGATGAAATAATTGAATTTTGTTAAAATATTTATGAATTTCATTGAGCAAAACCAGTTAAATTATCTTCAATTATTTCATTTCAAGTTTTTTCTTTCGCCTTTTTGCAGTGACTGGTGGCATAATTTATTAGATGAGCTCAATGTGCCAAAGTTGTTATGACACCTAATTCCGTTGTACTCATCTTAAGAGCCACAAAAAAATTCACAAATCTCAGTTACAAAAACGAGGTAATATTCAAGCCCAATATTCAAGATTGGCTTTTACGGAAAATATAAACGATTATCTCAGTCAAAGCACCTAGCAGTGTAATATATTGGTTTGCCTATGTCAAATAGAGAGATTTTTTTCGATGAGCTGCCACTCCAATCGACGTCAATGGCAGCTCATAGGAAACATATACTATTTTACATAGGCACCTCTGTTACACTGCTTGGTGCTTCGTTCACAATGACCGGGAGACGTCGTCGAACACTTCCAGTCTTGAATTAGGAAGCGTACGTGAAATGCACTCTCGAAAAGCTCGCAAGTAGAGACCCTAGACAAGTCCTAAGCCATGAATAAATTTTATTAAACGAGTAACGGTCTTAATGGAAGTGGTCCTACTTCGTGACCCACTGACCCGATTGCAATAATCTTTTTTTTTCTCTGGATTGGTGTTGGCCATACCTTTCAAACGAATAACGGTCATTTTCTTATTGTTCATTTATGGCATATGTATACATCCCCAAATGCTATGCCTTTACCGTCTGGCTCGAATTCTGATTGTTCCAAACGGCATATTGAACCTAATATCCCTCCGTACATCGTACGATACTAAACAATTTCAACACTCGCCAATTATACCAAAGTCGGAACTGACTTACCAGAATTTTTGCTAATTAGACTTAAGGTAACTTCAGATAATCTCATTTCGAGTTCAGATCAGGGATGAGGTCAGGCGATTGATATTATAATCGGATATTGCCGTGTGTCTTCAGCTTTATGTCGAAGGTTAATAAAAGTCTGTGTAAAGAGAACGCATCAAATACTTATGTTTGGAATATTTGTAGAACAATGCTAAACAGGTACAAGAAATAACAAGAAAAAAGCATCACACTTAAATTTAGTCGTAGGTCAGGCCTTTAATTTAGTCAGCTAACATGAATAAAGAGCTAAATTCGAGAAACTTCGAAATATCGACGAGCAAGGTAAATAGAGAACACAAAGAAGTGCCTGGGAATGAATGACGATCACAATTGTACAAACTCTCAGGTTAGGTAGGTCTAAAATGTGTAGAATCAAAGGAGAACTCCTTCAACGTGAATCCGCAATTTCCACCTTTCAATGTTCGATTTAAACTTACGCAGGTTCTCATTACGGACGGACTATATTTCTTGTGGGTTTGGTATCTCTGGATTTGGAAATTCGAAAGTTCAACCTTAATGGTTTTCTGAATTCCTAGAAACAATTTGTCTATCATCAGCCGCTTCATGTTTCCTAAGTGTAAAGATCAGTTCTCTGGTTGTTACCTTAGAAAGCCTTTTTATTTTAACAAAATCAATTCACAGCAAATTATTTTTAAATTCATTTCGATTTGTCTGCCTTAAAACTAAAAAAAATGGAAAATTTGCATCTTGTCGCAGTCTCATTATTCCTTCACGTCTCCAATACCATCGGCATTTATAGCAAACATTGCTTCCGACTCGGGCAAGCAGGGTGAGTCGTATATTTTGCAGACTCGATTCTCACCTCGACCCTTTCGCAGATACAAGCGTGTGGTGGACGCATGTGCAATAATATTGCCGCCAATGGGTTTCTTCGGATCGGCCTGAAACATTGCACCGGCATCCACTTGAGCAACCACTTGATTCGTTATGAATACAGCAACGCCATACTGGACGATATTGGGAAAGCAAAATTTGATTTCGAGTGTTAAATTTCAAAGAACTTTTTTCCTTACCTCATCGGCCAGTCGCAACAGCATGCGCAGAAAACGAGCCAGGTGCATTTGTCTGGCTGACAGCTCACCACGACCAGAATAGTCGGTACGATAAAGGGCCGTCGCACTGTCCACAATGATTAAGGAGTATCGAGACTCGGCCATCATAGCAGCAGCTGTGTATAAAAGATGTGTCTGATGGTCTGTGGTGTAGGCTCGGGCATATGCAATGTTGTCAAGAACTTCGGTCGGATTCATTTTGTACCGTTCAGCGACGGCTAGTACACGTTCCGGGCGAAATGTTCCCTCTGTATCGATGTAGAGACATCGACCTTCACCGCCGCTTTGAGATACAGGCAACTGGAATGGTTATTTGTACCGGTTATGTGTTTGAGTTTTTACGACAAAAGACAAGTAACAATTTTCTTACCTGACATGTAACTGCCAGGGTGTGACAAAGTTGAGTCTTCCCGGAACGAAACTCTCCGAACACTTCGGTGACCGATCCGGTTTCGATACCTCCGCCCAATAATTTGTCGAGTTCGCGCGATCCAGTTGTCAACGATATCAGTTCGGAGCGTTTCAAATGCAGATCGGTAGCGGTCTGAAATCCCATGTGCACCATTTTCGATGCTTCAGCATAAATCTTGTCAGCCTTTGCCTCAGATATTCCTTTGATTGTGATCAGATGTTTCTTGGCCGTATACAGAATCGACTCAACGGTGTGGAAGCCCGCCTCTTCCAATTTCTTTATATCAGCGGTTGTAATCCCGTTAACCTATTTTCGGTTGCATTGTTTTCAAGAAGACCAATTAACAACTAATGCGCAACTCAATTTCAAAAATATTAATTACCGCCAATTTAGCGATTAGATTGGGCCCGTCATGGGCGGCCTCATCGTTCGCTGCAGTTACACTGGATGATCCGGATGCCTCATCAACTGTAGCCATAGTTTGTTTGTTTGTAAAAAATCTTGTGAAATTTCAAAACAGTAACTTTTCAACTGTAGTGTTGCACGAACAGCTTTCAAATGTCAACAATTGGAACTCATCCCCTCCAAAATGATAAAAGAAAATGGCAACAAAAAAGTGAAAAGAATGAACGGAATGAACCGAATGAATTTCATCGTTTTTTTTGTTGGGATTTTAAAAGCTTGTTGCTGTGCTGGATGAACGATATGCAGTGTTGCCGTAGGAGGCGGCTCTCTTTGAAACATTTGGATTGCATTTGATTCGTAATAATTATCGAACCTTGTCTCAGACATATTTTATGCTGATTACAAAATTGAGTCGATTGAGGAAAGTCTTCGTATTTTTAAAATTGTTAGAATTCCGCTTGCCGGGTCTTTCCATGGAAGTAATTTTTTAAAAGCCAATCTGTAACTTCATTTATTTCAACATAAAACGGATCAAAGAACACCAAGGGGTTCAAGAAAAGCGAATATAGTATGGTCTCTGGCCCAGCTTACAAAAATTCTTGAAAGAGAAGAAAAGTAGAAGCAATTTTCGCATACCAGATCACAGACCTTGTAGACTACTTTGCAAAAGCGAAGACTAGTTAAATTTAACTGGTTTCGGTGGTAATGTCAAAAATTAATGAATGAAAAATAAAATTGCTTGGTTAACAAACAAAATAAAATTCGTTCCCGATGTCTCTTATTTTGACGTTTACCCCAAGAACAGTTTTATTACAAAAGTAGCTCGCGAAAAGCACGCTATTGAGTGTTTAAGGAGAGCGAAAAACAGTTGAATTTAACTGATCTCGAGGTGACGCGTCAAAAAATTCATGAATGGAAACGAAGCTCAGTCTTAGGTAGTGTGTGATTTCACTGTTTTGCAATAAAAAACGCAGTTTGTCCTACTCAATCGCAGCGTTTGATTCGAAATTTTCGCGATACCATCATATCAGAGTACGTTGAAATTTATTTTTCAAATTATTTGTCCATCCACCGATTCGCCAAAAAACTCGAATGGTATGAATATACATTCACGAGCGACACGAATATTCGAACGCTGAAGTACATTTTTATATATCGGTTGAAACTAACCTAATTGTGTCAAACGATATATGAAAATTTATGAATTTGTAGTTTTCGAATATTTGCACATCAATTGTCGATTTTTTGTTTGCTCAGGAGATTTCGCTCTGCTGTTGCTGTATGTTATGGAACGCAAGGATCATGTACTGAAATAATTCACACCGTAAGTGAGCTCCAGATTCAAAGAAACGCAGAAATGCCAGTTTTGACGCACAGTTTTTGTATGTTGGTAGCGGTAAATTGACAGAAAATGCGTTGAAAATTCAAATAACCTTAGCTCACTTACGGTGTGAATGTATTTGAAATTTCAGTTTTATCGAGTACATTCACGCCGTAAGTCCGCTAGAAATTCAAAAAGAAACGCAAGATTCGGATCGCAGACGCAGCGTTGTATGACCCATGTTCACGATATTTTCATATTA
>JANTFA010190300.1:0-18041 GCA_026413405.1 Phytosciara flavipes
GTATGTGAACTTCTCATTTGGATATTTTGAAATTCATTTGGATAATTTAAAGTTCATGTGGATATATTCTATATACACACATTTTCTGTATGATTCAGTTTTGAAAAACTAAATTTGCACGTCATATTATTATTAGAAGAAACGTTGGTGGTCTTGTTGTTGTCAGTCGTAAAAAATAAAAAAAATTTGGCGGTAAAAATGTTGAGGTTTCAAGAGAAACAGCGCAAAACAGAAGGAAGAAACAAAAATTCGGTTTGATGTAAACAAAAAAAGAAGAAACTGAAACGGTCAGCAGTTAAGACGATAGGAGTAGATGGAAGTTTTGCTTATCCAGCACATTTTAGTTTGTTTGTTTTTTTTGTTGTTAATCAAATTCAATACTAAACTCTATCTCTCTGTCTCAATCTGAACAGTGCCTTTACGCAAAACCGTACATGTAGTATAAAACGGGTTGACTTCTCGAACCATTATGGTTTTTTAAAATAATCTTTTTCAATGGGTGAGGGTCTGGTATCACATTATTTATAAATTTGTGACTAGATCCACACTCATTAAGAAAGATAAAATTTTTGCTACAATTTTTCGTTTATGTGTTTCACATTTTATATAAAATGCTTAAGGAAATGGAAAGAAAGAAAAAAATTATTATTTTTTGCCTTCGTTACAATTCTTGTTGTTGTTGTTGTTGTTTTCAAACTCTAATTTTGTCGGCGAACATGAATCTCGTTCACGATTTTTGTCTTTTACGTGACTAGATTTCATGCTCGTCTATTAAGTTTAGAGTCACTTCACAATTGCACTCTTCATACTTACAATACATACAACAATGAATATATATTGCGTTTTAGTTCCCAATCATTTATAGTTTCATAACAAAAAAGGTAAACTCTCCGTTTTCTATTGTGTTTGTGTGTGTGTGTGTGTGTGGTGAACGGTGAGCTTCAACAAATTTCAATAGTCAATAAGTATCGATTAATCGGGGTTTTAAGCTAGGAACGTTCCATTGGAGGTGACCATTGTTTCTATGAAAAAAATTAAAATCGCCGAACCGGGTTCTTAGCTTCGTCGATCTTTTCTTCTTACCTCGGCGAACGAAGGTTCGCGGTAAGTTTTAACAATATTGGTGTCTGAAGTCCATGATCTCATCTCAAACCTTGAAATCTATCCTAGTTGATCCATTTTAAGCATATTCTCAATGAGTAGACGACTTTGTTTTAGCAAGCTTGAAAATTTCGTTGTTTTGTGGGGTTCGGAATCGGTCGAACGTGGTCAAGTGATTTTATGAAGGCAAACTCAACCGGAAACCTGAATTCCTGAAAACTTTCAGGTCAGGTCTCAGAAATACTCGACAGATTTCAGGTCGGGTCAGACCTGATCACTATATTCAGGTTTCACGTAAACTTTGGTCCAAAATAATTGATTCAAGTACAAGTCTTCGGTAATTCAGGTCTTTTTTCCTCGCTTCATTTCTGCCTACGAGGCTTGTCGCACAATATTTCTGAAATTTGTCGTCATTTAGGCCAGCCCACACTGATCCTATGATTCACGTCTTCTACCCATCTTGTTGGTTACCGAGCCAAGATACTTGAAGCTGGTGCATTTCGGCATGACGTTTCCGCTGATCATTATGTCTGGTGATGGGGCTTGTGGCTCACCATATAGCAGAAACATGTACTCAGTCTTTGATTCAATGACTTTTAAACCGTGATCTTCAAGTATATTCTTCCATTTGTCAAATACTTGCTACTCTCTCTCACTTGCTAGGCCAACGGAGTCAGCGAATAGTATGCTTAGCAGGAGTTCTTGTATTAACTCGGATGTAAGAAAGTTAATGTTGAAGAGGCTCAGTTGAAACCTGACCTGTTCCACTCTTTATTGTCTTGGTACTTCTGACTTCTCTGAAAGTCGTAAGTTTAAATTTTTATCGTGGGACATGTCGTGTAGTATGGTTGAAAAGGTCTGAATGGTAGTTAAGAAAAAATGATTTAGTGGAAAAACACTCACCCCAAGGTCATAAGATCAAATAGAAATCTACAAAGTTAAAAATGACTCGGTTCGGCGATTTTATTTCTGCATGTGAACAATGCTGGGGACCTCCCTAGAACGTTCGAAGCTTAAAACCCCCGAGTACTCGACACTTTGACTAGAAGCTTGTTCAATCTCGCCGTGCGTATGTGTGTGTGTGTTGTATATCGATATTCATTCACAAAATTCAATTAGAAAATGTTATCGACAGATTTGAAGAAACAAAGGCACAGGCATATTAAACCAATATTAAATAACCAAAGGTTTCCGTGTGATATATTTTTTTTGGTTTCTTCTTTTCTCGTTGCAGGCACCAAAACCACAGTCGAGGCTTCACCGTGCTGCCGTTGAAAATAGCATAACATCGAGTCCAGCAACCTATTCTCCGGTGTAAGTACCCTTAAGCAATCAGGTTCATTAACCGCGCACTCTATGTGTGTGCCTTTTTTCTTCCACCATGTTGCATCATATAATATTGTAATGTTCCATTCGATTCAATTTGTTTTTACTGGTCGGAATGATCGGGAAAATTGTTTAAACTTTTGTTGCTGTTCTTGTTGTTGTTTTTCTCTACTCTGGCTGCTGCTGCTGCTGCTGCTGCTGTTGCATTGGATCTCTCTGTTTTGTTTCGCTATTTCGATTATAATCATTTTTTGTATTCTTGCATTTACCGAACTGTATCTTGGTGTTTTGAACTGTGTGGTATAGACGTGAGAGAGGCATAAGGAACGTGGAAAAATATGTAAATACGTAAAGGTATACACAGTGATGATGGTGTTCCCTAGTGTACATAATGTACAAACGGTACCCATGTTATTATGTATATCTCTCTATAGTAATTTCATGGTATTTCGAAATCATCCGTGCCTTCATTATTATACGCTTGGTTGCACTTGTTCAAGTTCATGACAACGCCGAAAAAAGAAAAAGATTTTTTTTTAGTAATCACCAAACGACCAAACTCCTTTTCTTTTGTTTATAAAGCCATAAGAACAAGAAGAAGAAAAAGACGCAAGAAAGAAGGGCCATTTTGGTAATCGGATCCCATATTTCAGTTGACGATCCAAACAACAACAAAAAACTGAAAACTTACTTTTCGGCGCTTTGTTTTCTAATAATTTGATCTCTTGAAATCAAATTACAAAAAACAATGAACTGGTAAAGTATAACGTACAGATCGGAACTTTGTGTGTGCACGATGCCATTGTACATTTCAGCTGTACAAACAGCAACAAAACAAAGCCGTGCACAAATTTACAGATTCTTCAATTTTATATTTCACATTATACCATGGGCAAGTTCAAGTCATTTTCTTGCTCATTAATTTGATTCAATTTTGTGAATTATTTTTGTCATCATGGAAATAATGTGCAGCTGGACGATTCAAGTACCACGTTGTGTCTGTTAATTGTAAATAATAATTATTCTGTCGTCGTCATTCTTCCGAATCAGTCAGTCTGAAAGATATTTTCAATTTTTCTTATTCAAATTACAGAATATTTTTAATGACTCTCGAAAACTTTTCATATTTTTATTGCTATGCTTCTTTTGTTGCTGCACCATTGTGTAAAAAAATAGAGTTGTAGTCAGGAACAGCAGGTGAAATAGATGTAGAAATAAGAACAATCACCGATCCGATTGATTAGCGATGGGTGAAAATAGGAAATTCCAACATGAACGAAACGAGAGGTGGAAATGCTCAAGTTGGAATTTCTTATTCCCACCCAGAGGTAGTCACAAAGTTTATCATTCCTGTAAAGCGTAAGTCGTCGTTTTCATCGAAAACAAAAACCAAATGACAATTCAGGTGAGAAAATTTCTATTTTCTCAACGCTCTCTCTCTTCTCTCTCTATAAATATGCAGAAGAGAGCGTTGGGAATAGTACTTTTCGCAATGATTGCTAATGGGTATTTTTTAGAGAATGAGAGGTTCTCAACAAAAGTCAGAGGCTAGTTCCCTTGGTATAAGTTAAGAACAACATTTTGTTTAGAGTTTGCCGGAAATGAGCGACAAAGCCACGATATTTCAGCACTTACCTAAAAAAATTAGAAATTTTATCGCCTGAATTGTCATCAATCAAAACGTCAACAATTTCGCAATATTCTCACCGCATTAGAGTGGAGAAAATGGAGAGATTTACGCCGCAAAGATGAAAAAATAGTTCTCTTGTCTCAATAAACAAGTCATCTTGAATCTGCTTTCGTTCACTGGATCCTTATGGTTTCTTTCAACTTGATAGCACCTGAATGTCGTGATGCTGGAAAGATATCTGACTTTGCGTCATTTTTAATTGCATAAAAATGCAATGCATTGAACAATGCATCTCATAGGTTGAGACGTTGAGTGAGGGGCAAAAATCGTTGAATTGATCTAAAAGATACCTAAAGCTGATCTGAAGAAGATTTTTCATTTCCAAAGTTAGGTCATATTCATCCTGACCAACGCTGACTTTACCATTAGAATTATTAGTAGCTAGGGGTTTGACCGCTGTTTCGACCTGAGAAACTGTTAAGTTCATCTTTCGACGTTGTGCATCTCTGTTGATTTAGAAATGTGGCTGCGTTACGTCTCGATTTGTTTTTGGACGACGAACTTCGATTTCTTTATGTTGATTTCTATGCTTTACATACTCATTGATTCACTCGAGTATGTGTTATGTTGTTGGGAAAAAATTACGAATAAAATTCCAAATTGCAGATCTGGTCTAACCAAAGCTCATTCGGATACATCCGGCAAAGTTACGTACACATATGGCAATTCAACGCTGCTCAAAAACACTGATTGGGCCAAACATTACAATCAAAACGTAGAAATCATTCAACTTTCCAATAATGATTCCGATTCGCTGTTGGCGACTAACGAGAATTACATGTTCGATCCGCTGCTAGAAAAATGCTTACTTTCCAGAGATAGCCTCTACGGCATTGCTAGAGATGTCTACATGAAACATTTTAAAAGTGACCCAATTCGACAAAATGCCAATGACAACGAAGAAGATGTTGAACCGTTCACCGATCTTTCTAATCCGAATGTACCCGGTCCAGAGCAAGTAAAATGCGTCGGTCGTATTTGTTGTGATAATGAGGGTAAATTGGATGCATCGTCCACTGTGTTGATTGGAACAGACGATTCGAAAATGCGATCGGTACATTTGAATTTCTCCAGACTGAAATCGTTTGCCGTTATACCGGGACAAACAGTTATGGTCACAGGTGTAAATCCGCGTGGAGACGTTTTGTATGTTAACGATATTATGTCGGAGATACCGCTCAATTCACCGAAACATGTTCAGTTATCGGAACCGTTAAGTATGGTAATCGCATCGGGACCATTCACTAAGGCTACCGATATTACGTTCGAGCCCATGCACGAACTCATCCAGTACTGTCAAACGAACAAGCCCAATGTATTGATTATAAATGGACCGTTTTTGGACGCTGACAATCAGATCATTGCCACTGGTGAACTGTCGGAATCGTTTGCATCTTTTTTCGAAAAAATGATTGTCGGAATTGTGGACGCAATTGGGTAAGTAGAAAAAGTTCTCCGTCTGATAGTTGAAATGTATGAACGTTGCTATTTCGTTTAGTGAGGACACTCATGTAGCGGTAGTGCCGTCGAGTCGAGATGTACATAGCACAATGGTCTATCCAACTCATCCCAACAAATTGGTTCGCACCTACAACAATTTGTCAATGTTGCCAGACCCATGCACGATCAGCATCAACGGTTTTACCATTGGCATCACATCAACGGACGTTATTGGACACATAAGTGACGCTGAACTGGCTGTGTAAGTTTGCTTTTCAAATGTATTTATGGCTCTACTGCGTCTATACCATTCGTTTCTAATTAAAGTGGTGTTGCCGACAAGATCAAACGATGCGTGAATTATATGTTCCATCAAAAGTCATTTTATCCACTCAATCCACCGTCGTTAGATGTGTTCGTTGATAGTGAACTAGCAGCAAAACACGCTCAATTAAATCAACTTCCAAATATGCTGGTCGTTCCCAGTGACATGAAACAATTCATTCGAGTAAGTTTTTGGTTGAGTTGACCGATCAACAACGTTAGAATACCAGACAAATTTTAACGCATTCCGTGTTTTTCCAGGATATCAACAACTGTTTGGTGCTGAATCCAGGACGAGTGGCCCCATTGAGCGGCGGCGGAACGTTCGCCAGAGTTGTTGTGACGCAATCGGAGGTGGAGACTCCGTTAATGAATTACGTTGCATGTCAGATAATTCGTGTGTAATCAATCCTCTAACAATTTGACTTATGCGGAGAAAAGAAAAGAAATTGAACGAGAGAAAACCTTTTGTATTTTTTTCTGTGTGATCACAGACATCTCCTGAATGTTTACCCATCTCTCTTTCACCAAAAGTATCACATACTCCGAATCGGAGCCGATAGGACGCTCTCACCATGGTTTGCATCGATGGTGTTTCGATTGAACGGGGAGTTGAATACCACTTGAGTCTTGAAGGTTTTGTTGTGGTTGTTTTGTATACGGTGGATATGAGAATGGTGTTGAATGACTAACGGAAGAGGGGGTTGGTCAATAAACAATAGGTACTGACAGTGCAGCGTGTTACATGTCAACATTCCAATGGATTATGTTGAAGAGTAGCATTTCATCTAAATAGTATTTCTAGTTGCTTTCATCGCGTCAGGTAATCTCAGGTTTGGTCTAGTTAAATGTTAAATTGAGCTTATTTTTCTGGTCTATGTTTGCAAGCTACGTAACATTTGCAATATCGCGGTGACCGGGTTGGTTTTATTCAACGATAAACAATAGAACTGTGACTGCAAGGCCGCCTAAATTCTTTCAAATCTATAAGCCACCAGTCAGTTTTAAATAAATCTCGAAAATTTTGAATCAAAGACATAGAAGAGAACATGCGTGGGAAGTACTCTGATACTTCAAGCATGTACAAAAGTTCGGCAAAGATATTGGATGCATAGTCTCGAATATGGCTCTATTTCCATACTAAATTCTTGTGAAAGGTAATAACTAAGGCACCACCATAACTGTATTTGACTCTGGTATGTCCGATAAAAACAGAATCTTTAAAATTATACTGCTCCAGGCAAAGCTGTACTTGACCAAACAGACGAGTCTGCAAATCGTATAATGGTGTAGTTCAAATTAACCTCCATGCATGGTAATACTCAGATCCAGACTGGAGAGCCGAAAAAAAATTATAGGCGGCGACGGATGAATCGGCTAAAGGGTTTCGAGAATCCTGGTCACTAGCCGCCCAGTAAAATGTACTTGCCGCCGATTTCACCCGATGGAATTGCGTGGCGTTGGCTGATGACACGGCTAATTTTGTTATTTTTAGGTTATGTTCGGCGGCGGCTGTTGTACTTTTAGCCATCAGCCGCCGCTTTTTGGCCACCAATAAGGGACATTGAAATTTTAAAGATTTTTTCTATTGATAATACTTGAATCCGGTCGGCCAGGCTAGGTATATGGTGACGTGGATATTAGGTGACCTTACATGTACAACGATACACTCTTCCGTGTATGCCTCTGGAGACCAGTTTGAAAATTGAAGATTTTAGACCCGTACGAGGTACTAGGGTCTCATGCCTTTACTCTCATGCCCCCTAGTCAACCTTGCTCACTCTAACAAATCCCCCGCAGTGGGCCATTAGTCTTCTTAGTCCAAAGGGTAATGTAAGCGTTATTTACTAGAAAAAATTGGGCACCCGCATAAATCGTCTTCCGCACTGAAGAAAGCTTAAAAGTGTCTCTGCTTACGTTTGTAACATTGTAACACGTCAATTTCGCCTCCCGGAGAAAGGGCAAACCTTCTGTGATCACTCGTCTGTCGGTCTCTCTGTCATCATAACTTGAGTAAAACGAAAGCAATCTTTTTTTCCCGATTTGTTATCGAAAAAGCCAGGCTAAGTTCGAAGATGAACAACATCGGTCGAGCCGATCCAAAGGTATGGTCGAAATAGTGCTATTTTCGAGGTCTGGGTATACATTACCGGTGGTATTGATCGAAGAAGTTCATAGATAATGCAAATGAAAGATGTTGACTACACCAATCCAGGAAAAAAGAGGTTGTCCAAATCAGATCTTGGACTCGGAAGTTAGAGCTCATAGAGTGAGCCTAAGTTGAGCTACTCGGCCGTACAGTGAAGGTGAATTTTTTAGTCGATATCTCGAGTAAATTTCATCCGATTTTCATGATCTTTTTTTTGTTCGAAAGGTCCATTTTGGATTTCTGTGTATTTCGAGTAAATATCACCTGACTTTGATGAATTTTAGAGTTATAAATGAGACTTCGGGGCTTTCAAAATTGCTGTAAGCAATTTTAACAGTGGATGAGTTTAAATAAACTGATTTAAATGTAACATTGCAGAGCAGTTCTATAGACACCTAACTAATACAGTCCTCTACTCGCATGGGTCCTCTGATGTTTTCACTCTGAAACGGATCGCTGACCAGGTATACACAAACAATATCGAAAATTTTAAATATGTAGCATGTGCACCTTCAAAAAAGCCACCTACGTTTCAGATGAATGACCTAAACTTCAAATTCATATTTTAAGTATTGTCGCAGCTGTAGGTCAAACACAGTTTTGACCACCTCAGTGCAGAGACCATTTTTCGACCTGTTCAAGCATGGAAAACCAAATTAATTCAAGAACAACTGAGGCTTGGTTGTTATTCAGCAAGGTTCCCGAACCAATCACTGTCCATATTTCAAAAATCGTCGACGACAACTACTGTACGTGAGCACTATTCGAATTTCCCCTGTAGTATGTGCTCAAATTAAACCAAATAACGTACAGAGAACACATAAATGCGACGTTGCTCTTAGAAATATTTTTCATAATGTGGATTTCATTGAGTGAAACTTTAAATTTTCCCACTGAAATGAAATCATTTTTACAGGCTTTACGAATATAATGAAAAGACAGAAGTATATGAGAAACCAGAGAAACAAGAAATTCATAAGGAAAATTTTCATTGCTGTTCAAAAAAAATCTCAACGCCGATTGTGCTTCCAGTCTTTTTTCACATCGATTCAACGCACTGATCGATTGCAACTACTGCTATGCAACTACTCCATCAACATTGAAAATCCGGCAGCACTGACCATTTTTGACATATGTCAAAGCCGCTAATCAAAACACGTGTTCAACGTATTGAGTTTTGTTTATTCATACTAGTGTGTTAACAAACAGAAATAACTAATTCACACCACAATGTCGCTGCTCAGAATTAAGTAAAACATTCGAACCATTTAATTATGAACACTATCCGTAAAGTGTCACATCCATTTCCACAGGAAACCGACAACACGCAAAGGAAAGAAGATTTTACTGGCTCGAGAACCGCAACTCATTGAAAAAGTCAAAAACACATTGTTCATTGAAGGACGGAAATGTTCAGGTGATGTTAAACAAGCGCTGAAGGACCTTTATCAAATCAAGAAGCCACTGTGCAAAGTATTGACCAGAAGCAATGATATATCACCATTCGAAGATACATCATCATTACAATAGTAAGTAACAGCAGGTTCTTGTAGACTTTAAAGAGGGCTCTATGCGAAAAGCAATTTAGCTTTAATGGGCGCCTTGAGTAATTAAAAAAATGATCTAAAGACAAATGCTGGGCATCAAATTTGAAGACTTGACCATATCGATGTAGTCATTGTGCGGCATACTTTTTTGTTGATGATTGTTCGATATTTGTCTCAACATTTTTCTGAGTTTCTTCGACTTTGTCTCTAACGAATGTCTGGAACCTGTTTGGTCAGTTGCCTATCGTAACTTATGAAAGTCTAAGATACGAAACTCGGCTCTGTTTTATCGGTTATCATTGACCGTCATATAACATCTGCAAACCAGTAACAAATACTGTGACGAATGGAAAAGTTGGATTCCAAGTTTATGTTATTGAACACTCAGATCATTTTGCTTGCAGTAACAATAATATCCTTACATGGTGAGAGGTATAAAAAGTAAGAATACGAGCAGGTTCTAGTTCTTGCCATCCTGAAAACTTTAAATTGAAAAAAATTTCCTGAACCCTAATCTGATTTGATTCTTCTATCAAACCTGACCTGTTCCGAGCATTACCGAGATCGAATTCGCACCATTGCGAACATTATTTGACTACACGATATGGTCTACGTAGAAATATGACCCGTTATTCTTACCTTTATCTTCAACTATCGTGAGGAAAATTAACGTCTTGCACGTAACAGAGATTACACTGTGGGGGCATCCATTTGATTTTATTGATATATTGGACATTGGAGGCTGTCGCTTAGTGACTCCCGCCGTTCGCGCCACATCGCCTTTCTAGAGATATCCACCCAAAACCCATTTTTGTGTATCACGACGTAGACATAGAGGTTGGATGGTAATTGGTTTCCGGAACGTCTGTTGTCAGGCGATCGCACTCAAAAGAAATTGACTAACTCCTTAAGCATGACCAATAGAAGTTTGGGGTAGTGGTAAAAGTGAAACAGGTTTGAACAGGCAAAACCATGCAATCGGATGCTTCGGAGCGAGTGTTTCAAAAATTGCCACACAAACCAGATCAGAGGTGAGATAGGATTTGTGTAGGAGTTCTAAAAACACTCGGTCATGCTAGAGCAGTTCGAAAGTCGAAGCTTTTTGAAAATAAAGATTTCGAATAAGCGTGGCTATTTCTGAAACAGCGAGATGGCGTTACCGACAACCCTCAACCAATATATCAAAAAAAAATCGAAAGGAGGTCTCGACAGTTCGCTTACAAAAATACCGTGGGAGACGAATTTTGAAAACCGATACATTTCTTGTTTCTGTGTTTTCCTTGATACGCAAATACCAGCAAAATTCATTACTAGTGAGACCAGTAAACCACAAAACAGGAAACGCGTCGGTTTTCAAAATTCCGTGTGTGTATCAATCTACTCTTACGAATTTTCGGATCAATTTCTCGCAGACACGCCATGTCTCAGCCTCTCCGTTCAACAATCTTATTCGCAGACCATTTAAAATTAGACCGAGATTAAAGAAAAAAAACATTTTCCTTCAATTTGCAGTTTGTCTGAGAAAAATGATTGCACACTCTTCATGTTCGGATCAACGTCGAAAAAGCGACCCGACAATTTAGTGCTTGGTCGCATGTACGAACATGAGTTGTTAGACATGGTGGAATTGGGCATTAAACAATACAAAGGCCTGCAAGATTTCAAAAATGATAAAATTGGCACCTGCGTCAAACCATGCCTGGTGTTCAATGGGCCGAAATGGGGCCAAACCGAAGAGTATCGACGATTGAAATCACTGTTCATCGATGCATTCCACAGGGATACGGTTAGTGTTGTGCACAATGATGACGAAACGTTAAGACACACAAAATATTTAAATTCCGTTTTGTCAATAGGTCCAAGCCATACGGCTTCAGGGTATCGAACATGTAATCAGTTTTACGGTGACAGACGATAATTTAGTGATGCTGCGATCGCATAAAGTTTTATTGAAGAAATCTGGACACAAGACTCCCCGCATTGAGCTAACGGAGATCGGTAAGAGATTCAAATCTTAGCGTAACCGTTCAGATCGGTTTTAACAACCGGATTCTTTCTACAGGCCCATCAATTGACTTTTCAATTCGTCGAACGAAAATTGCCTCCGACGATCTCTACAAGCTCTCAAGACGACAGCCGAAGCAGTTGCGTGTGACCAAGAAGAAGAATATCACTCGTGATGAATTGGGCAACACGCGCGGTCGCGTTCATGTTGGAAAACAAAATGTTATGAAAGTGCAAACCAGAAAGGTTAGGGCGTTGCGAGCTACCCCCGAAGAGAAGAAGGCGAAGAGACAACTGAAAAAAGCTGAATTGAGAAAAGCTAAAGCTGCTGCTTGATTTCGCTACTGTATGTAACATCGAAATGGAAAAGTTTTGCTTCAATAAAAGAGCCGAGAGCCAACATTTTCATTTTCAACATTTCGTTTCTTTCTGGCTGGTCCATCACCCTTGTGCGCCTAGAGTACAGCTCCCCAAAATAGGAAGCCCTGGTCCGGCTTCTGATGTAATTAGAAAGTTTCAGTTGAACTAGAAATCTGTACGATTTATTGATTCGGAAAGAGTTCTTTACATCGGCCATAAGACCATTCACACCTTACAAATACCAACGATTTTCCCATAATGCTCACTTTGCTCCAACGAATCAATTAGAAATTTCCCCAAATCATATTTGGATATCACGCGACCACCAGGAGATTGTCCATACGCAATTTTAAATTCACCGGACGGCTCATTAGCAATGTGTGGCGGATGAACGGCAATGAAATCCAAACCGGACGGTTTCAGTAAGTCCAACATTTTCTGGTGTTCAGCATTCAAATGCTCGAATTGTTTTGGCACTTTCTCCGGTTCCCAAAAAAGGAAAGACGACAGGCAGACCGAAACTTTTGTCAATTTGTGCGTCTTCATTCCATCAATGATATTCGCCATTCCCGTTGACAGAACAGTGGTCGGCTCGAGTTTGTTACGAGTTCCTAGTGCGACACATACTTCATCGGTGCCTTCAAGAGTTTTCTCAACATCCGCCAAATTGGTCACGTCGCCTTTTACTAATTCCACTTTGTCTTTAAATTGTTCAACGGTTTCTTCGGTACGGTAGAGCATGCGAACAGTTTTTCCTAAACGTAGAGATAATATGTGCGAAATACATAAAACATTCAACTCGAATCCGCAAGTTTAGGTACCTCTTTGCAGAGCATGTTCAACCGCACATTCCCCGGTCATTCCAGAGCCACCAAATATCGCAATTTTTCCCATTTTACTGATACAAACGGCTTCTGAATCGTAACACGCAGTATGAAGTGTGACTACAGTCTTTCTTTATACGTTTCGAATAAAAAATGATTTAGCAGAAAATTGAAGGAAACAAATACTGCGGTGTGATAGCGTGCGGTTTTGTATAATCAGTGGAGTTGCGGGAATTCGTAGTATCACAATGTGAGATCAAAAGAATGATAGATATGAAGAAATGCTTTGTCTAGCACTGAAGATTAGATTCTCCAGAGTTGGCTATACTTTGTATGTGTAACAGTGGTCTTGAAAAACAAAAAGAACTTTGAATACGCTCTGGTCCTCTTTTCAGCTTGTAAAATAGTTAGCTTCGGTGCTTGACAAATCATTGTTATGAATGATGCGTTTAGTTTAGTCTATTCCCAAACCAACGTATTCTCCAACAAACATGTTATACACCCAAAACCGGTGTGACCCAACTTTCTGCTATGTATGGCTTTCCCATGACTTTGTTTGGTGACTTTCGGACCCTTGTGACCCGACTGTTGGTAGTAGTTTTTCGTATACAACCCAATAACACCTTTCCGTACGTTCCTACTATTCGACTAAATTCTTTCATTGACATTGATAAAATCTTTAAACACCCGTAGGTAGTTTGAGATATTCCTCTCAAATACTTCCTATAACTCTCTTTTAGATGACCTGCACAAATCACGTCAGCAATTTCTTTGGGTTTTTTCAGATTCCCCCACACCCGTAGAACAATATAAAAAAGTAAATATTTTCTTTGATATCTCCGTTCCCTGCCTTCTTTCCTTCTGACGTCATGTAAGAATGTTTCCTTAGTCTGAATCAATAATTATGCATGCCTTGGGACAAAGTTACCGAATTTTCTCGTAATTTGGTCATTCGGCATGAACGGTTTTGTACGCATCTGTTGTGGACGGTAGTTTTCAGTGTCGCAGTAAATAACTTTTGATGTTTACACGACAAAATTGTTCCTGTTTTCATGTGATTTCAGTTGTTATTTCTTGGGCTTTCTGTTCTGTCTCACTACGGATTCCCTCAACTCACCGAAGAAAATCAATTACACTTACCAAATAAAATGTTAAACAAGAGAATTTCATACACCGGTGACACATACAAACAAGTTTCTGTCAAAGCGTCCATATATGCGTACAGAAGTGACATTATGAATATATTGCCTATTTGCTAGTCGAAGAATGTTGAGATAATTATGTGAACTTTAATTATTAGAATTTCATTGATTGTTGAGGCGAGTTCGCGAATCCAATTAAGTCAGTTAGGTATAAGTTAGTCGAATATTTCCTCACTAGAAAAAGAGAAATGTTGTACGTGCTTCGAATTCCTGTATCTAATAAAACGAATGCAGCTAGAAATTTGGATGTAAATTTGGATCTGATCGGTCTAAGCAAACAGAAATACAAATTTTCCCTAGTGGACATCCATGAATCAGGTCAGCAGTAAATAGAGGAAGGTGCTATCTCAAGGGAGGGTGAGAACCTGTTTTTTATTGGGATAGACTCTAGTGTGAACTAGCGAGACTGAGACGGGTTTCATGCGAAGCGCACCGAGAAATCATCTTACATATTTCTTGGGAAAATTGGTCAAATAGGGTGGAAAAATGAAAATGCCGAAAAATTGGTCAAAATCGGGTGGGAAAATGAAAATTCCGAAGAATTGGCCAAAGTAGGGTTGATGATGATGTTGTTGATGATGATTTCATGTACGCTTCCTAAATAAGAGAGATAAAGAATTGGAAATACTGATTACACGTAACATATAATATTGTAGCAGATCAACCTTTAACAGCCTACATTAGGAACTCTGTGCATTTACTTCAATATTAAATACGATCGCCTGAATCAATAGAACTCATTAATAAGTAATGCTACAAATTGTGTATTATCGCAAACAATACAGTCTAAATAGAATTGTAAACTTCCCAATTCGAATTCATTGCTACTGTTCAACTAAAAACATAAAGCTCACGCAAACCTAATTTTACACTTATTCAATTGAGTTATTTACTTTGGCCAACGGAGTCTTTATAGTGAAAGTACCACGAATTTTGGAAATGAACGAATTGACTATATTTTCTACGTCAGATAGTCAACGGTTTCAAAATCCATCGATTTGAAATCTTAAAGTTTGTTGTAAATTGATCCGACTAATGTCCAAAAATCAAGTGAAGTCCATAGATTGTTGCAACAAATTTCACAATACTTACTGTGTGTATGATTTGAGCTGTTGTACGTAGGTAACTTGAAGGCGGGCAAGATTCGTATGTCTCTCTAATAACGTTGTATTGTATTGTAATCCGTAAACAAGGTATACACATCAGATCATATCGGGCATCAAGCGTAGTGATTTCATCAGAGCCGTAGCTAGACTGGATTCTCCGGGTGACCTGCGCTTCTATGAATTTATTTAAGGAAAATCTCACAGACTTCAAATGTTTCACTTTACTGCTACTGATAATTAGTAAAAGTTTCCGCGCCATTTCTTTGTTTGCTTTTTCGTTGGAAGTTTTTACCTGGCAGAATTGATTACAAAGTTCCACTAAAAATGAACCACAATAAGCGAGCGGAACGAGCGATTTTTTTTACATTTGTAACTACGAGTGAACAAACTGTCCTGTAAATGGTCGATACGACTTTAAATATTTAAAATTCCCGGATTGAAAAAATATGCAGGAAAAGTCTTTCTTGTTTCTGAATTGATATTTCCCATTTTCGATGTTTGAAAATTTGAAACTTTTAATTTTTCGACGTTGAAATCTAATAATGCTCGGAACAGGTCCGGTTCAGCTCACACACAATTTTATCCGAATTATTTGAAGAGAATTCGGTTGGAGATCGAAAGTTGCATGATTTGAAGAGGAAGGTTGCCGCTTTCCGTTACACTTGTTGATACAACGGCAGGGAACGTATCCGGAATTAAATCACTAAACATGGCCAGCTTCAGGTTCGAACCTGAACTAAATTGAGGTCTGAACCTGAATCTGACCTGGTTTGAGGTTTAACGTAGAATACGCTACCTTCTGTAGTACCAACAAGGGTAAAGGAAAGCGGCAAACTTCCTCTATAAATCAATCACTTTACAATCCACACCCGAGTCTTAACCAGACGATTGGATTAATTTTTGTGTGACCTGAATTGAACCTGTTCCCAGCAGGAGAATAAAGAATATTATCTTTGATATGGTCATCGTGGCCATTATTTCATCGTTGAAAGCAGTCGTCGAACAGGTCGAACGTAAAAAGCACAATAAGTCTTCAAAAATCACCTATTCACTCCTTATGCTTTTGAAAGTTTGGGCAGTTGTGTGCCAGGAACTAAGAAATTCCTTACAAGGCTGGGAAAATGTTGAAAAACAAAACAGGAGAGAAAAGATCGTTAGACCTGCTATACCAAAAAATATCAGTTGCTATACAAAAAGGAAATTAGACCTGTATCTTCGGCACGTTGAAACGGAAACATTTAGATGATTTTTATAAGTTATGATTTTATAATGAAAATGTTTTAAATAGGCAGAAGACATTGCCTTCTTAGATCAATCTTGGTTGCTGAAAAGATAATTAGCTTTTGAACAAGGGTGCTGCTCAAAAGCTTAGAATTCGTTGGTTCTGCGTCGCGGGCAAATATTTCTGAGAAATGTATTAATTTTGCAGCAGGAAAGTATGAATAGGCTCTGATAGAATGAATTATTTCTCTTTAATGAAATCAGCTCACCCTCGCTAACGTGTAGGTACGGCCCTGGATTTGATTGTATGTAGAAGTAGTCTACAAGACCAGATAAGAAGCAAATGAATAAGGTCAGTTGAACTTGTCTTAAATTATATAGTTTCCATAGATTGAAACAATTGACGTTGATTCAGGTTGATGTAATTTCTTATTAAGAGGGCAGTAGTTTAAACAAACTACAACAATTCTGACAGGATCGTTTAAAATCAGGTCATTGGCGTACTTATAAAAACTTCTTAAATAATCGGTAATAGCAGTGTGGCAATCAGGCTGTCCAATTTTTAGTTATATAAACTTAAATCAGTTTTTGCGTATTCGTTCTCTGAAGAATGAAGCAAACGTTTCTGCTCTACTATGCTCTATGTAAACTTGAAGCGACTTGCGGCGCGGTATATACAACACATAGGAACTAGTTCCTAATCTACATTCGTTTTGTTGGTGTCCGTTTCGTTGTACCAAATCCAACGCTGACACAAAGAACAGACAATTTTCTCATTTTATACATTTTGAACTATATATTTTCATCCGTATCATTACTACTTGCATCATCGTCATCATCATCATCATTTATTTGATTATTATTGCTATGCGTCGTCCTCCTTCTAACTTCATTCGTTGGCACTCTATTGTTGACTTCAACGGATGAAGCATCACTTTGACTGTTCGAGTGTGAATATCGATGCAATTGCATTCGAACCTGTCGCAGTTGTGCAAAGTGTACTCGGCTCTTAGTCATTTTAACCATTAGATCATGATGTTGTTCCACTCGACCCATACAAGATTCGCATATTGTTTTTGGTAGTGGATCGGTTGGTGTGATCTTTCAATTAACAAATCAATATACAATCAGTGGCGATGTTGCAACTAGCAAGAATGTTATTATGCGATACTTACAGTTACAGGTAAATAGTCGTTTATCTTTTGTGCTAAACCTAGGCTTCTTCCCTTATCACCGTATATATGAATTACTGTTCTGTGCATTTCCGAACATAAACGACACAAAAATCCTGCTATGCAAGCCTTATCTAAACTGCCCATTACTTTGTATATCTAAATTAATCTAATTGCCTTAATCTCGTCAAATAACGGAGTCCTAAGAATTTTTTACTTAAAAAAGGAAAACAAAATATCTTTTTCACTTTTTGATGTTATATTAATAAATATATTATAAAATGTCATTTGTTTGATTTGATATCGTTTCGTTGGTACCAACGTCGCTGAGCCTGTCAAAAAATCATCTGGGGGAGCATTCTGGGGATAAAATCAACTTCGATATCGAGATGTAAGTTTAGAGAATGCAAAAATGGGTTTGAATTTGAAAAGAGAAACCAACAGATTGAACTCTCTAATAATTAAAAGGCATCTATTTCTTTGTTAGCAAATTTATTCTTTTAGCAGCAAAATTATTTTTTTCATCTGCAAATTTAATATTTTTTTTTCTGCAAATTTAATCTTTTCAACGGTAA
>JANTFA010190411.1:0-29206 GCA_026413405.1 Phytosciara flavipes
TCCGTACTATGGAAACTGCTCAGATGCTCCTTCTATCTGGGGTGCAACGCGACGCCATCTAGGTATCATTTCTCTGATGGTAATGCCTGATTGCGTGGGCTGGAACGATTAGGTCCATCATGTGGGGTGGGTGAATCGAATGTGTGCGTTGGTTGGAACAGAAAGAAATTGCAAATTGACGAAGTCAACCACATCATTATGAATATTGAGCGCACCTGCATAAGAAAGACACAGCGAATATCTCACCATCGTATTTCAATTCACTACGTAAAGTACGTTGGTAAAGACAATCGAATGTTCCTACACATGCAAAATCCATAAAAGAATCCCGTAAACCAAAAAATATTAAATGTGTTGGTTTTCAAGATTCAGTTCAAGGAGTTCATCTTGAAAGATTTATTTTTAGACACCAACAGCAGCCTGAACTTCTGCCTTCAAGTCCTATGTTCCTATGGCTTGAGAATTTTTTGGTTTCTCTACCTAATTTCAAAGAAAAATATCGAAGCACGTGAAAGACTTGCAACTACAGTGTTGAATAGGCAGTTAAAAGTATCATCAATTTGAGAATAAACGACAAAAATTTCGATATGTTCAAAATATTTTGATCAAGAGAAGCCACGCCGTGCCACTCGACATATTCCATAACTGTCGATACCTTTGTTTCCTCTCGAACTAATGAAAAATAAAAAAATATTTTGAAAAACAACAGCCAACATTTTTTGAACCCGTACAAAGTACAAGGGTCTTAGGCTCTAACTCTTACGTTTGTAGAACGTCGAATTCGAATACGCGAGTAAGGGTAAACTTTATGTGGTGACCCCTAGATGCCAAATTTGTAAGCAATAAAAACATAAGGGGGGCCCGTACGAGTGGTGCACGACATACAGCTAGGTGCTCATAGAAAGCATACATCTTGGAATTGCTTCGCAACACTGTATCTTTAAATCATTCAAATTGAACTCATCTCTTGTTAAAATCTCGAAGATCCCGCTAAAAGTCTCATTTATAATTTGAACTCTGAAAAAATTCATCGAAATGAAGTGGGAATTCACTTGAGATACAACCAAAAACACTAAAATCCAAAATGGCGCTTGTTGGCCATTTTCTTACGTCACATTACCGCAAACAAAAAAAAAACTCATGAAAATCGTAGGGAATTCATACGGCCGAGTAATTCGACCCACGATCCGATTTCTGGATTGGTGTAATATATGCGAGAAACCTCAACGATACCTACGTTACGAAAATAGCACTAATTCCACCATAGCTTTGGATTGGCTAGACCGGTTCGGGGAAGAAAAAGCGCCACCCACATTGGCTTCGCTTTATTCAAGTTATCCTGAGATAGTGTAGAGTGAATTTCACCTGATTTTGGTGGATTCTTTTCATAATTTCAAATTAGACTTCGCACGGTACTTTCGAAATCGATGTAACCAATTTTAAAAAGGGGTGAGTTTAAATGGGATTATCTTTCGATAATTTAGTGATCCAAAGTAGTTTAGATGTATGCCTTTTAATGCCCAAGACCTATATGTCCTTCACTACTCGCATTGGTCCTTTTTATGTTTTTCTGGGCAAACTACTTAAGGAAATAGAAAATTCGAATTTTCGCAAGTTATATTTTAAAGATTGAGAATAATACTCTGGGCCAGAAATAATTTTTCGTGCCTGAGGACCATAATTCGATGGTTTTCGACACTCATTTCCGTGTCGAAAAGTGGTATTTTTCTGGACTGATATTTGCGGGCTGATAGCTTTTTCTGTTTTTGAGTTTCATCTTATTATGATTCTCAGGCGCAAAAATAGCCGTTCGTGACTCGTGACGAAATATACTATTACAGTATGTCTCTAACATGGGCCGACATCTATTTTTCTAGCATTGATAACGATTTCATCTTTGAACCAGTGTTTGATCTTGTACTTCACTTATTTAACAATAAATTTCATTGCATACGCGCTATGATTTCATCTCATTGTTTATTATCCTAGGAATCATAAACTGACTGACGGAGAAATTATTGTTTCCCTAGGTCTGTTTTCTCTCTGGGGAAATTCGGCAATGCTGGATACTTCTACTCATATGTCAATAATGTACCGCTATCATAAGAAAACACCAGCCTGAGCTAGTTCCTTTATTTCGTTGTTGACGATAACTTACCGTATTTAAAATGCACAAATCGTGATTTTGACTGTGTTATTAAGTCGAATCAATTAAAGAACAATGTCCTTTAAAGCTTACTCTTTAATCCATCGGCAATGCTAATTGCACGGTACGCAACCACGAACCAATTATCGAAATCTATAATTACTTCGTTTACGGACACCATTTACCCATGTTGCCCCCGAGGCAGACATAAAGCAAAATGTCATCATGGCAGTAACTTTTTAATTAAATTAACGAAATTAAAAAGGAAAACTCAATGGGAAAAATGCAACTCTTCATTTCGATGTCACCGTGATGAATTATGAAGTATGTGGAGCCATTCCTATTAACCTAATTACATGCCATCATATCAAATAGAATCAGAAACATGAGCCGAATGTTACCTTGTCATTAATCGAACAAAGTTTTCCTTTTTTTTTGTGTATGACAAAATGCACGCTTTCCTTCCGACGAATCACAAATTTCGACGTTTACAAAAATGGAGAACCTGAGCATTAAATTTGCATTATGAAAAATAATTGATTAAGATTGATGGACTCGACTGAATTCTAAATACCACAAAAGAACACAGACTTTTCATTATTTAAAGCAAAAGAGGAGGTATATGGAACAGATAATCCTTTCTATATCTATGCCATATGTAACTCAAACCACCAATTCCACCCATATATCGAGTGAAAATTTGATGATTACACAGCTAAGACTTATGGTTTGGATTGATGTGTTCCAGTTTGAAATATTAATAAACAAACGGTCGGTCGGTGTGTTTTACACACATCTATCTACTGTACAAGAACACACACACACAATGTATTTGTGCTGTGCAGATAAATAATTAATTGGACTGAAAACCGGTAAATAAATTATTATTTGTGTGCCTGTTTGCCTATCCGTGATATGTGTAAAGCTGTTCAACCCAACGCAACGTCATAAAATAGATTCAGAGCTTTTTCAGCTAAATAGTGGTTAATGAATTATACGTTCCGTTTTAACCGTTATTGGCTGTGTAAATAGCAATTTGAAAATTATTGGTTGTGATACGAAGTTGTAACATTACATCAAACATTAGAATTAAATTTTTCATTTCTTTTTTTTTCGCTGGATGGATGGGTATAGAATCGTATTTATAGATTGCAGGGTGTTCTATGAATATCTAATGTAGTAACCAGGAGGAATTTATTTTTACCAAAACATTTTCAAGAATATAATTCTCGTCTCCATATTCCAGACTTTAAACGCAGATGACGAGAGAAAGAATTATGTTTTTACGATCTTGCGAAAATTTATGTCTCATTAACACATCTCTCGAATTAACTCATCTCATCATTCTCATTATACCGGCAATATATTTAATCGTGCGAATTAATGCGTTTCTCTTCGTTGTTGTCGCTGCATAAACTATCACCATTCAACGTTGTGTAAGAATCAGTCTTTTTCCAATGATTTTCTTTCTCGATATTTTCCAAAAAAAAATCACAAACAAACCAATGGGTAAAGAGGTCTGCAACCAACTCAGAAATCAGCCATACAACTTTCTCAAGTAAAATTCAGACTCGAATTCGGAGTTGACATGCTTCTGAGTTGACGTGCTTCGGAGTTGACATGCTTCTTAGTTGACGAGCTTCGGAGTTGACATGCTTCTTAGTTGACGAGCTTCGGAGTTGACGAGTTTCGGAGTTGACAATCTTCGAAGTAGACAAGCTTAGGAGTTGACAAGCTTCGCAGTTTAGGAGCTCCGGAGTTCATGAGCTGGAAGTTAGTTACAATCCAGATTGTTTTGGCTAATTGTCGGTCTACCTTCGTTCACTATTGTGACCAGCTCGGGCCAACACTTTGTCTCGTTTTATCCCAAATAGCATACCACAATGCCGGTCCACACATGGTTAGTCAACATTTATCTTCCTTGCTTTATTTCTTTCTACGACTAGTGTTTGCCAAAAATTTTGCTGATTTTCTAGTCATTTTAACTTTTAGGGTTTATTTAATTTAATTCATGTGCGTCTTTCATTGATCGTGTTACGAGTATCGCATTCGGAATTTCCTCCTCCGAATCGATTTTGTCGCTGTCGCTTCGGTCTTCCTCTTTTACTCATTTTGGGTATGTCTATTGAAAGATAGACAATGATTCATAGATAGACATAGACGCAATGTTAACCAACCATTCGTAAACAAAATGGTTTCTCCCGTCAAAACAAAATGGTACTCTTCCACCAACACGCTATGAACAAATGAATTGAAAAAACAAATTCTGCGCACTCGGGTTGGTACATAATATCTTGAAGTTCAAGTTGAACTACATGCGCACAAGGAGTGGCGTGGACTCTCATAAATACCTGATTCTTATCCGTACTTATGTTTGGGCAACTGTAGCCTTTGGGAAATATCAAAACTCTGTATGAGTAAAATTTATCGAGTAACATTCATTTCCGAAACACAAATTGGTTTAACAAAATACACAAAAGAACCGGTGTGTGGGATTCCGAATTGTCAAAGTCAAATGCACCAAAGGCACTGCCGCTGAACTTTGTGTCACTTCTAATTTCTTTTGACTTAATGAGTAAATTATTCATGAACAACGTAAAATTGTCTGTCTCGCAGTGCTTCGTGATTCTAAAGTTTTTGTCTTATTCATCTACACTACACTACGTACGTAACCTTAGAAGTTTTACTTGAAAATAAGCTCAGCTGTCGAGAGATTTGTTATTAAAATTATTTGTGAGAAAAACGATAAGGTCCTTGAATACAAGAAAAAATTTCATATTTCGAATAATTTCATCGGTTTTCCTTGATCGAAAATATTCCCATCAGTAAAACTCCCGGCTAAGAATTGAATACACAACCTCGACACTGTCAACATTTTCATCATATCGAGTACTTATTACTGATCATTGTCTCGTTTTTTGATCAAGGAGATAGCTAATAAAGTTCACTATTCAGCTTTCGTAAGATGATAGCCTAACGTTGTTAATAACGGCTGAACATCTCTGTTATGAAGAACGGTAACGTAGAAGTGTGCAACGAACGCCGGCCGGCTTATAATGTGTCTCATATAAAACAGCAAAAGTATTTGTTGAAACAAGTGAAGTAATAGATTTTGGATGATTTGAACGAAAGAATCAAGTGGTAAAATATAAATTATGATGTTACTTTGTGTCATTTTGTTCATTACATCTGGTAGTTCATCGTTCATCCTTTTTAATTATTGCAAAAGTGTGCCTCATGAGCGATACAATTTATCTGAGCAAAATTACTAACAACAACTTGGAATTGAGATGCAAACCTGACATGAACCTGACAAAGTCTAAGAAACTGTTTACTGACCTAATCAGTAAAACGGAAAGGAAAATATTTATTCACTGTCTCGATTCGCTTCGAATTTCGTTTGCCAAATATTTTTATATCTCATCTCACTCCTCTCGACGATATATGCGGAAAATTTATCAAAGTGCTTCCCATATACACAATTGAAAAATCAATTTCAATATTTCTCTCTCAACGCACTTGACCCATAAAAATCTATTGTTGAGAATAGTCAAATATTTATCACCAAATATTTGAATAAAGGCGTATGGTCCAATGGCTGTTAAATGGCTGATTCCATGACCTATTCTGTGAGGAACGAAATTGGGTCTTGAAATAGCTGGGAATCGGTGAGACTTTTCTTGGAGCAACCTAATCTGGTGTACTAGTGATCTGCTTTCGAATGAATCAAACATGCTCTAAAAAAAGATCAATGGATTTCGAGATATCATGGCTTAAGGTTGGTTAGTTGCAGGACAAGGTCGTGGATTACTACTACTACGCATTATGTAGATTGTCGTCGTTATTCTAATTGAGTTGAAAATTTTCATATGAAAATTGGAGTTCGATAAATTTTTATTGTCACCGAAACTTTATGATCCGATGAACCGATTAGTTATGGTTAACCTCTTCAGCCAGATTAAAATCTTTTTTCTGTGCTTCAAGACTGAAAGTCGACAGATTTCGACACACATTCTACGATCGAATAGTCCAATTTTTCTGTAATTCTCAGTTCTCAGAGAGAATATTTGCGGCCGAGAATAGTAATTTATGCAACAAGTTGCGAAAAGTGGTAGTTTTTGTCACCACATCGTGTTAACCACATCATGTGACAAAAAGTACCCCTTTCGCAACGTTTTCTTCAAATTTAACCCAAAATCTTTAAGTTCTGAATTATTTCAACCGGTAGTTGACCGTTCGCATCTTAAATATAATAAAAAGATTTCACTGCTAAACGCTCAAAAATGCTTAAATTTATATGCATGGCACTGACACCGGTGTACAGCAGATCAATTCTTGCTCGTGTACATTTTCGATTTAATCAAAGGAGGGTAACATGTCACACGCCTTGTTCTAAGTGAAGGATAGGCAACACTACATATCCTCTTTCATGTGTGAGATGGACTATACACTAAGTCATCGGAAGACTTTACTCAGAATTTTTGAGTCACTACACTAACAGATCAATACGGTCTACGGTTCTGTTTCCACATAAAATTCATGGGAATTTTATGGAAGTGAACTAGTGAGTTTTGAGATCAGCAGGACGAAAAAGCAGGACGAAACGGTGTGTTGTTCTTTCGAATTCCGCGATTTCGACTTGAAAATGACTTAGCTTTGGCCTGGATATCGATTTTCGTCTCAGGTTGCAAAGTTGGTACAACAATTGATCACCTTTATTTTCATTCAAATCTTGTTCGTCAATAAAATTTCGTAATTCTTTGGTCGTTCCACCTTTCACTTTTTGCCACTAGTGACGAAAAGTAACTACTTTTCGTCACAAGTGATAAAAAGTAGATCATCGGCGATAAAAATACCCCTCATACACCACCCAAACGCCGTTGGAGAAATTATCTTTCTCGGCCGCTCTCTTAGTCCAGTAATGGAATTTGAAATACATATTTCGATGACAAGCTTACGACTAGTACCCAAAAATTCATCACTCATGACGAAATATACTATTTTTTCAATTCTAACCGAATAGACATTACCGTCACTGTGAATTCTCTTTAAAAACGAATGGTGCACACGACATTCTAAGAGTAAGATTTTTCCGTTTTTTTGCCAGTCATTGCTGACGATACACTTTTGCTCAAAATCTGATATTTCGTTTTGACAATAACTCCATTTTGAATGGTCCATACCTACTCGTCAATAATAGTAGAAATCTATAATAAAATACGATGATGATATCAAATTGCCTGCCTGCCTGCCAGCATTTTACCAGCATTAAAAAATGTCATTGAAGAATATTTTACAATAGGTTTTCGTGCAGCGAGAAGAAGAAAAAACTTATTCGAAGCTTGCATATTTCACTACTCAATACCTTGAGGCGTGGTCAATACTATAATGTGAGGTAAACCCTTCGGTACGTTCATAATTGTCATCAGTAGGTAAACAAAAAAAACGAAGAAAAATTTTTTTTGAATCGAAGGCCTTAGAAAACGTCAACCGAAAAACACGGTCTCCGTACAAGAAAAACTGGCTCAGTGCTTTTCCGATAATGAAATTTTTCAAATAATCACCCGCCGTTGAATTCAAATACACACACCATTGCGAGGACGCGACTAACGCTATTGAGCAAAAAATGATAAATGCACAGACTTCATGAAAAAGATTCTTTTTCCACTTAATATCTTGCGCAGCTGCATTTCTATTCCCTCCTCAATTCCCAATATTCATGCTCCTCCCATTGGAAAATTCTCTCTTTTTTTCATCGGCAATAATTTGACAACGGTGTACAAACTAACACCATCAAATGGCTGGCTGCGATAAATGAGTACTTTAGTGCTCATTGTTTCACTCACACTCGCACTCACACTATTGTAACGACGACGGCTGGCTGCTGTGTGTGATAATAGAAGTATCACCAAAAAAACATAACCACTCATTGTCCATGTATATGATTTTGCTTTATTTTCCATTTTACATAGACGAGCAATTGTGCGATGCGATCGTCGTCGCTCTGTATGTTATGTGCGGTCATTTTTGTGAAAATTTTGATTTTGGCCATGTTTGTGATTGTTTGATTTTCAAGAGAATGTTGTGTTTGTATGAAATGAAATGCAATTTTCTGTCGGATGTGCCTCTTCTTCCCTTCTTCTTTTTATTTCTAAGTCGCACTGAAATAATTACCGAGATGAAAAGTGTTATGCTGGCAACGATAATCTCGGGCAATTTGTTAATTTTGGTTTTTATGGAATTACATTATTGTTGTCTGTGGGAATCATAATTAAAAGCAAAAACAAATCCTTCAAGAAGATCAATATTGTGTGCGTTCTGGTGTACGTGGGCTGTAATAAGGAAAAATGGGAAATTGGAAAAGGGATGAGCGTCTCGTCAGAGAGCACAGATATCATTTCAACAGAAAGGAAATTGCTGACTGAGGAAATTTATTGTCAGAATTTTGTAAGACTGCGTGTGAAGAAACGGTTTTAAGTGATTGGAATGTGGTGTGATAAATCCTGGACTGATAGATAAGTTCACGTCTGACATGCATAATTGGTTGCCAGGAAATCTTTTTCCTTCCTTCTTTGCTCGTGACTATTCGTACTTCGATCTACATGTCACACGTAGCAACCATATAAGTTCGCAGTACGACAGTTAGGATAAAGTGGGTGAGACTCGGAAGTCTCAGCACCTTGGCCTCTGATGGGCCTGTTGTGCATACGATAGTTATACATATCAGTCGGTAACGCAGTATTTCCCTTGCTTTGTTTCTTGGTTGCTTTGTTGAGTAAAATACCTTATGTGGTTGGGATAAGTTTGTTTATCCACTCGGCGGATTATGTCCATCTCCTTCGGCTTCCCTTCCTTAGATTATCCCATAGATGTACTCCTCCTCCTTCTGTTTGGCCTGTTGATATCCACTGCAGGATGTAGACCTCCCCTTTTTTCCTCCATTCTGCACGATCCATTGCCATTTGCTGCCAGTTCGTCCCCGTTGCTCGTTTGATAGAATTTGTCCATCGTTCTGGCGGTCTTTCCATTGGTCGTGTTGACGGTGGTTTTCAATTCATTATGTTGACTGTCCAACGTTCGTCTGTCATCCTCGCAATGTGTCCTGCCCAATTGCACTTCAGAGATGCGATCCTTTCCATTACGTCAACGACTTTCGTTCGTTGACGAATCCATCGATTTGTCTTTTTATCTCTAAGTGAAATCCCAAGCATGTTCCGTTCCATTGCTCTTTGTGCTACTTCTTCTCGGATGCTTTCGTTAGTGGTAATGTTTTCTGCTCCATATCATGGGGGCACGTTAGTAAGACCCCGTGACGCAAGTCCACACTACAAAAATTTCAAAAAAAAATTTTTAGGGACAAGGAACGATATATACAGCAACTTTTTGATACGTCAATACTGTTCATTTTGAAAATGTGCCTGATTATGCACTTCTTCGTTTGACTTCGTCCGTTTGATTGTCCAGACCCAATTTCAATCTGTGGCCAAGATATACATAATTGTCGACTCTTTCGATGACTGTTTCTCCAATCTAATGAAGTACAAGATTTGGCAACAAAAACACGCGAAATTATGAACAAAAGATGAAAGAAATACAATTTTGTATAGGCCATATGCCATTTTGTAGAAGTTTGTCTTATTTCCTATTCCGAAAGGATGAAACTTAGTTGGAAGACAATAAGAGGCAGCATTCAACCTTCTTTTCAGGTTCCAGGAAACGTATATGATTTGCCGGTTCAGCTTTAATTGTCTCACTTCATTGTTAATAGTTATATCATTGCATAGCAGCTGCTCATCTAAATATTCATTGGATCTTACGTTCTCTCTTAAGAACGTGAAATATTTAGAATTCCATTAAACTCAAAAATTGACTTGTCATTTCGTTGTTTCAAATTGTCAAATCATCGACAAAGACTTGAGTTCAGTATACCCGGCGCTGTTAATGCTTACGATGATATAACATATCGTCGGTTGATTGTTCAACAATGCTCAATAAACATTTTATTGTGGCTGTTCAATTCAATTATTGTGGCTCGAGTTCAATGGACATGAATCCCCTCGAAACTGAAGAACTTGGTTATTCTGATGGAACAAAAATAATTTTGCTAGAAATCGAAATCATTGTAAGTAGTGCAGTTTTCCGAATGTCACGTAGCCCACCAACTGTAAAGTTAATGGGAGGTCCGTTCCCACATATATAATCCAGATCAATCTCACTTCATGTTAGAACAGTTAAAAAGGGAGGACAGAGATAATAAAATTAGCGAAACTGTGATCGAACGAGTCGCTAGCTCTATCTCGGCCGTACACTGGAATGGGGTCTGAACAACCAAGCTGTAGTAGTCAGGCTAAGAATCGGTCTTGGATGGATAGCGTTTGGTAAACTCAGACTTATTTTCAGAAACAATATCAGTCTGCAACTTAAAGTCTAAAAACCCATGCACCCTTGCAGTGCTAACGTATGGAACGGAAACGTTAACGTTGACGAAAGCATCTGCAAATAAATCGAAAGTGGCGCAAAGAATCGAACGAATTATGCTTGGAATAAGGCTCAGAGACAGAATGACAAGTAAATATGGATTCAATACCAAACAAAAGGCGTTGATGTCATGGAAATTATTGCATCTCGTAAGTGAAGTTGGTGTTGGGCAAAGGTGGTTCATATTGCAAGAAAGGCGAATGGACGTTGTGGACCAAAACAATCGAGAACTGGAGATCACCTTACCCAAAGGACCTAGACAAAATATCTAAAAGGGAAGAACTTGGGAAGGGTTGGGTTCAAGTAGCAACGGATCGTTTGAAATGGAAGAGAATCAGAGAGGCATACGATCTAGCTAATCAGCCAAATTATTTCATTGAAAATTGGCAACGAGGAAAAGGGCATTTGTTGAGAATATTTCTTTTTATCAGTGGCCAGTGTCAAGACAAAAACAGTGAAATCATTTGCATCAGTCAATCAATTCTCAGAAAAGCTGACATTCAAAATGCTAAACCATCAACATTCAACTGAAGGAAGACTGCGACGATGAATAAATAAATTTTCCTTAAAAGTGCATTTCCAACGATTCTGATATGCATCATTGCACAACATGTGACATCATACATTACGTAAATCTATCTACCCACATAAAACGGAACACCGAATGGCAGTTATTGTTAGCAGCAGCAGCAGCAGCAGAAAAAACTCTATCGATTATCCATCCCCATTCAGTGCTGGATAGATGTGCTCAAAGAAGAAAATTTCTCCGAAATTCTAATATCAAAATCTCGTCAAAATTTCTACATCAACAGAACGGACTTCCACCGCACCAGAACAATATTTCGAACATCCATCATGATCCATGGCGAACACACAAACTTAGAAGCATCACAAAATTCTATATAAATTTTATCTGGAAAATTCAGTTTGATTCAGTCATATAATGTGCCTCATATTCCACTCATGAATAATGCAGAAAACGTTTGTTATGCTGTGCTGGCGCATTCTCCATAATTCCACATACATTTGTACAATATGTATAAACTCGCTCGTAATACGAACGAACGAAGAAGAAGAAAAAAACTGTTTGAAAATAGCTATTTGATTACCGCGAGGAGCAGCGAATCGCTCCAGTTGGAATTCCCTATTTTCATTCAGAAGCAAACACAACGCTTTCATCTTCGTTTAAGGTGGTGTCTTTTTAACGAAGACTGCTCGCGGTACAAATTTCTTTCAAGTTTAAACCAATATGCAGTCGTAACGTTAAGGTTGAGGCACTAGAAGAATCCTTCATGCAGAAGCTGAACCACTTGTAAATTTATTCTGAGATACACGACCGAACATAAAAATTGTATCTCGCGGAGGTCTGCATTTTTATTTAAGAAATCTAGCAGTTGATGGATTTGAGGATTCACCAACCTGATTGCTGGCGACTGATGCATAGCACCAGAAGCTTCCGTTGGGCCTTCATTGGTGGGCCCGAATGGTGCACGGTGCGTTTTGTTTATGGCAGGGCCGAAGTACGAATGATCTCATGAGTGAATGGTACAGTTATGAAAGTGGGTGTGATGGATGGACATTGGACGTAAACAGGTATTATCGAGAGAGAACACTTTGTGTTGTTACAAGTTTCACGTTTGTGTACTACCGGTACTGTTCACAGGACCCAGACTTGTGCGTGTATTGTCTTGTATGCTTGTCTTGTTTCACTAGAAGTAATGGTATTGAGCGAGCTGTTTCTCATTGCACATGTACATGGAACTTTTAATGGTAGATCTCTAAAGCTCAGATGCATTTTTTACAGTTTTTTGCGAAAATTGGCACAAAAAGCAGCAGCAGTTGCTGGGCTTTCACAATTTTTAATTAGAACTTAGTGGATCACGTAGAACTAACGAAAATTCTTTGGAATCAGTAAATTCTGGTTGTCCGTTCCTCACCCCCACCAACTTATAAAGCTTCAAAGTTTGATTTCGGGTGGAACACCATCTTAACATGAATCACCGTTTTTACGAGATGCGCGGCACTCCTTTGGACTAAATAGCATTTTCCGCCCCCTGAGATGCTCAGCGTAAATTTTGTTTATTTGCTTGACATGAAACTATACGATCCAAACTCGCTTCTACCCACTTAGACTTGTCTATTCCAATTTTGATTTCCACTCAAGAAGTGCGTCACCCCTCGCGTTTCTATTCACGAAACAAACACATCAATTTGTTGTACTCATTTTACAAAACCGAATCACAGTGACAACTCAGGTGAGAAAATTGCTATTTTCTCACCTGAACTGTCATCTCAGACGAAACGTCAACAAAACGCCATATTATTCTCACCGCATTTGAGTCTAAGAAAATAAGGAAATGCACCCCGCTAGGATGAAAAATGCCATATAACCGAACGCTTGCTAAGTACTGTGATTCATTTTCGTTTGCTCTTCTTTTTCTTCTCTGCTGCTGCTGCTGCTTCTACTTCTTCTTCTTCTCTTATATTCACTCGACTAATATTCACGATTATATAATATGGGTACCCTATTAGTACTTAAAACAAGAAAATGTATGTGACAACCAGTTTGTTATGGTTTACCCCACTCGTTTTTTGAAATTACTTTGTCGTTTTTTTTATATTCTCCTTTTCTTCTCTTCTTCGCTACTTCGATTTTTGTGGGCGTGTGCTATAAATTGTGTACCCCTCCACACACAGATTTTGGCGGCTCTTTCAGGCGCCTACACTTCGCACCGGAGGTTGATGTCACATTCAATATACAATATGGCCCCTCTTTGCGTTTCGCGTGTTGTCTGCAAATGTTCAATATTATGCTCTACGTATAGAGTCTACTGCATATGAATGCTTGATGTGGAGTCCCCCATCGTCTAAAATAAACGTGTTTGTGTCGGTTTTACACTATATTACGATTCTATAATCTTATTTTCTAGATATCTCTCTGGGTATTCAACAGAAAATATCTTTAGTAGAGAAGCGACGTGGTTGTCTCATCTGTTTATAGCTTCGAGCTATCGTTCGTATGTTTATTTGTAACGTACATAAATCGTGGTATAGTTTAGAAAGAAAAAACGTTACACGGTTGGAATACCATATCATGATACAGCAGGCCCGCACCAATACACACGCATCCAAATATGGAAGGAAAATTCTCGGGTTTTGTACAATTTACTGACCAGTCGATATCCGTGATAGGCGGTTGTCGCGGTGTTTTTTTTTCTTCCTCTAAACGGCGCGTCAAAAATTAGATTCGAGGTGCAAATTAAAAGTGAATTGGAAAACAATAAATTATCAGCCAAACGGATTTAATGTTCTTCAAATGACGACGGACTCGTCTGAATTAGAATTTATTTTCGAATAAAAATTTGGTTTCTTTTTTCGGTCGGTTAATGGATGTTGTGAATGTGATTCTAATTGGAAACAACTAATCTCCAATTGGACTTTTTTTTCTTCCTTCTACTACCACGAAATTTCCTATAAGTTCGTAGCAAACGTGCAGATGGTCGTCTATGTTTCGTTGCGCGACAGTGAATTGAAATGTTGACATGGGATAGAGTTCGTATGGAATCGTAGAATAATGTACCGTCGCTGTGATTTTATGGTTTGATTTTGTGATTGGCTTGAGTCAATGGACATTTTATGGTCAATGACAATGTGTGGATTGTAAATTGGAAAACGAACAATCAAATTTTAGTTAAATTATGCAAACTCAGTGACGACCTGCCGGTACAAACATTTCAACTTCGTAGTGTTCAATAAGAAAAACATTTTTTTTGCAAAACTTTTGTTCGTCATTTGTAGCGCAGGCATTCTCATAGTAATTGGAAGAATAATATCCACGTCCATGGGATCATAGACAATTCGTTTTTTTTTAAATTGAAATTCCAAAATTATTGACTTCTCCTTCCACTCTAGCTCTACCATAAAACGTAATTACGTAAATGAGCCTACGTATCATGCGTATAAATACAATTTGATGAAAATTAAGTCTGAGACTTGAAATCAATATCATCTCAACAAAACCTTGTTAACAGTTCGATCGGTTCGATTCATAAACAGCCAGCGGGTGAAAATAAAAAACGGAATAAAATTTCGAACCCATCACATCTTATACGACCAACAGCAACTCGTTTCGAGAATTCGTAATTTTTTTTTGCAATCATAAAAACTCCATATTATTCAGAGAAAAACACAGAATCCATTTCAGTGGAAATTCTAGGATCTGTAATAGGTGAGCAAAGCCTCACTCAGCGTATGAATAATTCCAAAATTAAATGCACACACATTACAACCCATCATTGATGAAAAAGAACGAACAATATAGAAGGAACACCGGACAACAAAAAACCAACCACGACTAGCACATCCATGTAAACGTGTATCAGGTTACACACACACACACAGAGAAGAGTAATATAAAAAAGATAAAAACACACAACAACACGGGCATCACACACAGTGCCAAATAACAAAACAAAAAAAAATCCGTAGAAAAGAAACACCACCAACAAAAAAAAAAACAAAAGGAAACCCAAAGGAAAGTGTGTGTGATCCATGCACACACACGTCCACACCATCCTCATCAGGGCTAAAAGGAGAATACTACACACTCATATTTGTGCACCATTTTAATCTGTATACAAAACGATTGGTTGGGACACAGCACACCAATCCGCGTCGATTATCGCACAACATTGAAGGAGTGGCCTGAAGGGGGCGAAGCCGACACTCGTCAAACACCAGAGGTGTGATTGCAGACACCAACAACCAGACACCAAGTATTATATCGTAGCTGTTATAACCAGTCCATAATCGACCGGCGTGAAGTTAGTATCGTCCATCATTAACGGGAGAGGAATAAGAAGAAAAAAAAAGATTGTAGTGAATATTGTAGTGAATGATATTGAAAACGCGAATGTAGTGAATATTGTAGTGAATGATATTGAAAAACAATTTTTTTTCTCAATTTTTTTCTGTGTGTTGCATATCGACTGAGATTAGCATTTTCCGGCATAAAATTTTCTGTGTGTTTCAAAATGCGCGTGTGTAGTGATAATGATAGACGAGTGTTGTTCCAGCGAATTTCGGCTATCTGTTCCCCATAAATTAAATGGTGTGCTATGCATGGAGGAGAGGATTATGAAGTGATTAAAATTGAAAGTACAAATATTGTGGTTTAAACCACGGGGAAAAATTTTTTAATTTTACACAAAAGAAGAGAATTTAAATGTTTTGAAGTGTTTGGTGCGTTGCGAATGAGTAAATTTGTGTAAAACAATCGGAAGTTATAATTTGACTGTCAAACGAAAGAATCAAAAGAAAAAAATTCGTGGAAAATTTGAGCCAAATAAAAACCCTACAGTGATTCCATTGGCATGTTGTGATGAGATACGACGTCCAGGAAGCCATACAATCTGACGACATCAGCAGGTTTGCTAAGGGGATGGCATATCATCCATTCCTGCAGCTGCCCAGACCCACAGACTTCAGCGTTTCGTCGCTGTTGACGGGCGGTGTTCCAGGTCAAGGACAAGGCTCGCCAGGATCGCATCAACCGTATTTTCCGGCTGCCGCGCTAGCCGCCCTAGCCAATGCACCGGGCGGTCCACATTCGCATCTGTATTCCGGTTCACTGCTACCCAAACTGCCACCGCACCATCCGCATCCACATCATCCGCTCGGCACACCATACACAACGGCTGAAGATGTTGTCCTAGCATCGGTTGCCGCTCATCAACTGCATCCAGCTATGCGACCACTGCGCACGTTACAGCCGGAAGATGATGGTGTAGTGGATGATCCGAAAGTGACTTTAGAAGGCAAAGAATTGTGGGAAAAATTTCATAAATTAGGAACGGAAATGGTGATAACGAAAAGTGGAAGGTGAGTGAACATCATTCTTTTACTCCGCTTCATTTTGATTTTATTGTGCAACAACGAACGGTGCTAGTAATACGAAAAAGTTCTTTAAAATGCATTTTGCATGCATTTTTTCTTTAATTTACCGTCGGCGATTGCATTGCCAATTTATTCGAATTTACGTTGCGCGCAGCGAGAATGATGGTATGAGGGAAAAAGTGCGAATAGGGAAAGAGAAGAACGGGGGAAATTTCAATTACAAGTCTGTGATACTGGTTTCTAAGTTGATACTTTGTTCAGTTGTGAATTTTGTCATAAATTTCCGATTTTTTTGGAAATGTACCCAACTGAGATTTTAGTGGTTCAGTTAGATTATTTCATTGGACAGTAGCAATAAAATAGTCAACTTACAAAATAGTTGACTAGTTTTTGTGCGCAAGTGCAGAGGGTCAACTAATGCGACAGTTGACTACACTTAAGTGATTGCAAGTTTGATTTCAAGTTGATCCTTATTGGAAAAAGATGAATGTAATTAAAGATCGATCGTCTCTGAATAACATTGTGTATACCTCGTGAGAATTCATAAAGAAAATTCCTAAATCTATCGTAAAGTGGAACCGAAGAACAGACCATTGATGCCAATGATTTTATTTACTCTTGATCAAAACGTTTGTGCTTCTGCTGTAGTAAACAGCAGCGTAATTATAAAATTCTAATTACTGAATCTATTACTTCACTCGTTTCACTTATTCCTCTATAAATTTGATGCACAAACTTGTACTTCAATTGTTGTGGTAGGATACATTTGCCTACAAAATAGAGCACTTCGCTCATTCTTGTAGTTTCAGTCGATAACAGATGACTAACCGTTTTTAAAAGAATCTCCTCTCAGTTCGGTGCAGAAAATTTAATGATCTAAGTAGACATTCTACAGTTAAGTCTTTGGTCAAGTTCTTCAGAAACTTGAATTTTCCATTGTGAAGAATTGTTGTTAGATAGAACGAGACGTAGCCTTAAAACGTTTCCTATCATCAATCGCACCTCTTGTCAAGGGATCTACATTTGATTCAAATAATATTTTACTCGCCACCTGAAGGTGACAAAGACACCATTCGAGAAACATGAAGTTGAATTTGAGTTCGTTACGCCATTCCTATGGTTGGGTGCCAATCAAACAGACACTTTTGAAGCTCTATCTGTGTTGTAATAAGTCGTAAATAAACGCATTTTTAATAGAAATCGAGTCGGATGTACTGCTGTAAGAAAGTGCTAAGATAGTCTTCGACACTAACCGTTTGCAACGCACTGCCAGTAATAACCTTAGATTGAAACGACGAAAAACGGTTACTGAAACTTCGAATGTTCACGGATACAATCTCCGATTTCATCCACATCCTTCTTCACTTCCTAATCCGTCAGTTTACTTTATTGCCAGCGTTTGATTTCGTTTGTTTATTTGTTCTAAACTTTGTTAAGTTTCCATATTGGTTGAACGAAATCTGATACTGGAACACTATAAACAAAATGTGGTTCCTACCTTATGCTGAGAGGCTTGTTCAGCAAAATCGATTACAGCAGAACACACCTCCGGCTCATGCTGGAAACCTTTCATTGGCAAGGAAGCCTGCGCTTGAAAAAATTACTAATTTTGACGTTGAAAATTATCTCAAGTAGAAATCAGATGTAGAAAGGAAGATACAAACCGACACGATTTCAGTTGTTACATTTTCATCAAATAACAAGCTAGATTTTTCTTAATTTGTTCGATTGTCCCGTCGACTGTACACAAACTTCTTTATCTCACAAAATGCCTACAAAAATGCTCGAATAGAATTTTCTAAACAGAGTGCATCTCACTCAGTAGATGTTTAAGTTGTCTGTAAAGTTTTTTGGCACTGCAAAATTTGTAAAAAAAAGTATTTTTAACCGAACCTGGTATTCTTCATCGATGAACCGAACAAATTGGATTTGTTTGGACTTACAGCCTCACAACAATTTCGCCAAGCTAGCGCAGTGATTATATTGAGTGCGATGCGTAAGGTTTGTATGAAAGCTCAACTTGACAAAATTAAATTCGATTTCGTCAAGTTGAGTTTTCGCACAAACCTTACGCATCAGACTCAATATAATTAACTGCTTTAATCTCGTACAAAGGAAAAAGAGAATCGAGTAAATACTGAGTGCTGTCGCAATATTTTGCCTAGTTCTTTCCTCTCTGGTTACTAGTTAGAATTTTCAAAGCTACTGTTCGAATCGCTAATTTACTAACCCAGAAAATGTATCAATTTGTGATATTTTAACTAACAGAAATGGGTACTGGGCTAGTCATCTGATATCGACGACAAGAATTAGAATATTGAAATGCTCTCTGAATGTGTCTAGTGTTCAGTGGAATGTAAGATAAAAATGTTGAGGTGATAGATTTGATTTCGTTTTATGCTATTAAACAGCATACGAGAAACTCTACGCAAACATTCAACGAATTATGATGTGCGATAAGCTTGTCGTTTCTAAAAGATTACCGGTATCCCACTGGAATACATTCTATTTAGATGCAAAATGAGAAAAACGAATCGTTCCCTGCTAGCAAACAAAACACCCATGCAAATGACTTTCAAAATTGCACCACATTAACTACAATTTGTAGACGGTAATATGTGTGTTGCGAGCACAACCATCTCTCGCAATCCAATATATTGTCAACGATGAGCTCCCGGATTCATGTAAATTTTTTGCTTTCAAATTAATCATGGAAAAATGATGGAAAAATATTGAGAGAGATGTTTTTCAAACGAATCGTGCGACAATTTGCAACTTGCATTATAGACATGACAAATTATAAAATAAATAATTTGCATAAAACAGCCAGGCACGATATGCACAAAACATACAACCAGGCACACACACACACGCGTATCATTATTACACATTAAAGTGCATTAAACAGACATTAATTTACAAAAATGGCTTTAAGTACATTGATAGAGTGAATTGTGATTGTGTGTGGCTTTGATTTTCAATTCAATTTTCGTTTTTATCTTTGTTTTTCGGATTCAATTTTTAATGAACGGCAGAATGCAGTTTTACATGATATAACGTAGTTAGAGCTGCATGTACACAGCTGCTACCACTTAAGCTGAATCAAGCGATAAATTGATAGATTTCGTGCGATTTGTCGTTGTATAATGACAAAGAGAGTCATATTTTGTGCATGATCAGCGCTGTAGGTCTGATCCTTGCATCTATGCCATCATTGTACAAGTTCTGCCTTAAATATTACGACCTTTTTTTGGCAATCGATAGTTGTGACAGACCATTTTATGTAGTCTTCGGCTGTATGGGACAATCCAAAACCAGATGGTGACATTTTGAGATTTTGGTTCCACCAAATCTGAATCAAATTCAGTAACCTTTTTTCCCCCGAAAAGTGTTGAGAAGACGCGTAGTTTCAGATCGGTAGCTCAAAATATTCTTAGTATTTTGGGTGTTCAAATACTATTAAGGTAGCCGGAAATTAAATTTCTGCTACATTGAAGGCTTCTTAACCACACAAAACATTTTTCTGATTCGAAACCACTGAAAACAAATTGTTTCCGGTCGATCAAGTTCGTGGGGCTAGCCAATTTGGTGAGAACGGCTTCCTAATAATGGCGAAACGATCGAGTTTTTCATTTTTAACTCATCTAGCAGACTTGTGCAACGCTTTTTCTTTGTGATTTTGAGTCAGAACAATATTTTGTGTGGGTTAAAAGGCTTCGACGTGGACGAGAATTTTTATTTCTGGCTACACCGAAGATTTTTGGCTCCAAAGAAAACTACTTTTTTGGTCATATCTCCCCGAAATTTCAGGCTACCTGCCCCTTATATGAACCCATTCGGTGAAAATAGAGGCTACTGAATTTGATTCAGATTTGGTGAAAATATCTCCAAATGTCAAAAATTTGTAACGCAACTAACGGTCTACTTCTTCGACCCCACAAGTCACGATTTACATCTTAAGCAACTAAGCGTCGTGAAAGTATGATCTCTCTTCTAGTGGAGGAAAATAGTCGGCTTGCTCATAGTTGAAGAAATTTGTAACGCAAGTGGATTGTCCCATATATTGTGGTCCTTCCATCCAACATATTAAACCAAAATTGCAGCCTTTAGGACATCGCACTAAAAACGGTTCCTTCCTTTTACGTTGTAGTAAGGTTAAAGTAACAAGTTAAAATTTCAATCCGTATCTTTAAATCGTTCCACGCGAATGTTCGAACAATTTCAGCCATTTTGAATGTTATCTGTCGAAAATCTTCTTGTTCTTTCTTACCTGTCAACATTCAACTCAAGAGACGCCTTTACTCCACTGCCTCTAACAACCAACAAAAACATGAACAATTGTCTAATGTCTATGAAACATGCCTCTGCCAATGTTTCATAAAGCTTTTTGATAAGATCAAGAAAATCGAGAAAATCAAGAAAATTTTCTGAAGCAAAGGCAGCATGAGCTTTACTCGTTTAATCACTAGCCTTTTACAAGTGGCAAGTGCATCACACCCATGCTGTTAGCGTTCTATCAGTAATTCTGTTCCTTCATTAAATTCAAGTAATTGCAGTAGACCCAAACAGAAATCTCTTACTTCATTTTTGTTGAACATTCCATTTTGTTAATGATAAAGAGTTTATCGTTGTTATGTTGGCGCCGGCCGTCGATGTTCGGTAGTAGAACCTTTTCAGCAGATCCAGCACATCCACGAGAGGCATTTACAATTTACATTAATATTTCATTTTGGTAATTCATAATTTCGAGTAGATGAAAATTCACATCGTGAAATGTTGGGCGTATGTATGCATCCGAGTCCAACATATTATACATTCCTGTTAAATGAAATATTTCCCAACTGAAATTCTGTTTATTATAAAAAAGTGTTTTGATGTACGAAAAAGGAGAAATTTTTTTTTTTCAAATTTCACCCCCTCATTTCTATCTTCCACATGGTGGTGTACACATTTTGATAGAATTTGGTTTTTTTTTATTTTCCTTTCAAGAATAACTGAATACTGTGCGTGCACGTAATGCTCATCTTTGCGGTTCGGATGCGCATAATATGAAAATATTCTTTTGCCCATTTACATATAAAAGGATTTTGGAAATCCACAATTTTTCGGATCGAGTACATTGTCCGTCTGTGCGGGATCTAACCTTTTTTCATTATAAATAGACAATTTTGGTGTTTTTCGTATAGGTTTTTATGTTCCCAATAAATATTTTATTAAACGAACACACAACGTAATTTACGAGGGTAGCTACTTTTAACCTATGAGGTGAATAACAGCCGAAACGTTTCTTTTGACTCGTTTTAATTTTCTTAGCTGATGATGGTGTGGAGGAGTGACTCATTTTGTTGATTAATTTATCACAAAAATGCAAGAAATTTTTTCCGAGTTTAACGTTAACGAATGGAAAATGTTTCTCGCCAATAAATCCATTTAACAAACCGAGTTCCGTCACTGGTCGTACCTACAAAATCCATTTCAATCATTATGTTTGCTGATTCATGATGGAGTGGGTGATGAAAATTTTTCGCTGAAGGACCGACGTTTTTTCTGAATGAGGATTTTCCTTTCAAAGTCGCACCATAAATTAATGTTCTTTCGCCTGTTAAGCCGTTTTTATTTTAATTTTTCGTTTTTAATCATTTTTGTGGGCTACACCATGGAAGGAAAAACGAACCTCAAGCCTATTTAACTCCTAGAATACTCATTTAGAGAATGAATGTTACATTTTTCACTCAAAAACTTTCTGTCTGTGCTTAGGTTTCCGTTTAGCTTCGATTCAAATGCTAGTATGTTCCACTGTGATGAACCTATAAGTGATTGATGATTAGGATTAGTTAATGGATCTACTACTTCACTTGATCTGAGTTAAGTCGACAGATTGACATATCACTACACTTTGGTTCAACTTACATATTCTTATGTAGGACGACATCAGCTAGAGGACAGATCATTTATTTTGTTTCTGTTGTCAATAACAGTTGATGAATAGCCGTCCTGTTAAGTCATTACGATTGTTTGTAGCAAACGATACAGTTTCGGTAAAATTTCAATTTCCATTGTGACTGACGTCGGCGAATATAATGTTTGGGACGATGGAAAATGTAAGCGAAATTAATTTTTTTATTGGAACGTTTGCTGATTTCAATTTCATTAAGAAGAAGACGAAACTGGAATGAACCGCATTTCAAAAACTGCAGACTTTTCAGTTTCGTCCTCTTAATGAACGAAGACATCGTTTGCAGGATGGAAAATATTTGCCAATGCCTTTAGGAACAATCAGTACAAATTTTATTATCTACCCCAACACGCGAAATGTTCATTTTTGCAATTCCGGATGGTGATTACCTTTCCATGCATTCGTTTGATGTCATATGAGTGGAGACTTCTTTCACTGATACCCTCGAAACGTTCGTTGTTAGCGTGCGAGAAAAGTTTTTCTCACACTAGTGCGAGAAAAATTTTTATCGCACGCTTTCCAGCTTTTCTCACCCGCTGTCGAGGTTTCGAGTCATTATCTTGAATAAAGCTTCAATCTTTTATATGTGAAAGTATTGTAGAGATCAAACTGCGAACAGGCGACACCAATAGAATTCTGGTCATTCGGCTACAGATTCACACAATTTTTCTGAAAGTATTGCACAAGCGTTGCTTACTTGATTTTATTCAAATCATCCCTTTACACCACATTGCATTTGTAGAAAACTAGATGAGGTTTTGTATTGAAAAGGTGTGGTTATGAAATGGATTGCAGAATACGTTGAATGTTTGTTGAGGTAATTAAAATCCAAGTGTCGCCAAGCTCGTCTTGAGCTCGTGTGGGCGATCTCACATGTAGTGAACAAATCAACTCCATTTCATTAGGTGACATGAAAATAGCTATTCGAATCATTGTCTCTGGTTGTACCACACTGTTTCTCAATCAGTTTTTTTCCAATTTTTATTTTACCAAATGATTCGTTAGACTAAATTCACGAGTTGATTGTCGCAGCGATTTAGGATGGAAGGTGGTCGACGAAAAAGACAAACAATTTTAGAGATATTTAGAAAAACCTGGACCTAGAGGATGGTAATAAAAAGAGACCGGACATCTCTAATGGACAGCCCCACTGGCGTCAAAACGTTTCGAACTATGAGACCACAGGAGTCGTTTCCATAAAAAAGTATTCAAATCAAAGCACCACAAAAAAACAAACACAATCCAAATGATTGAATTGTATCAATTCATCAAACACGGCTTTAATAATAGGGTCGACCAACACCACTAAATTCGTTGAATCAATCTACGGACCCAATGAACACACAGTCAAAAAAAATCATTTCAAATAAAGTTCATTTAATTGAATGACCCAAAATTAAGAGCGTGTGTGAGGGAGATAGAGAAAAAAAATCCCAGCCACAAACTAAATCACAAACTTTCAATTTAGTACGTCAACCTAAGACCTCCTCTCATTTCTCGTTGTTATAAACAATAAACTCGAAGCCAAGCAACACACGAAGAACATCCACACACAGAAGATGAACGAGAAAAAACAAAAAATCAGTTTCATCATGAACAGTATTTTCTCCAGTCTGAGTTCATCCTTTCTCACATCAATTAAATCATCATCATTCATTCAATTGCATAATAACTTGCCCAAGACAAACAACAGTAATCAACCTAAAAGAGGGAAATAAAATCATCTTCTCGTCAAAATAATAAATAAAAAAAAAAATTGAAAAAAAAACCCAACCAACAAAACATTCTACGAGAGGCAAATATGCGATGACTTTAACGTTGTTATAGCTAATGGTCTTGTTATATTTATGTGGTTATGGTTTTGGGATGTATAACAAATAAGTTAACAAAACTAGAGTTCAAGTGGTGTGGTCCCGATGAAGAAGATGATTAAGCATCTTGCAACAGCGAATTATAATTTCTAAATTACCTAAGGTACAGACTTTGGTCGAGGATTTTTTGGTTTGGGGGCTATACGAACAACTCGTTTTTCTTTTTTTTACATATCATCATATATGCCCGGCTCTCGTCGTCGTCGTCGTTCTGGGTTCTCGTTTTATATGGAAATATAATGAAAATATTTTTCATATCTCCAATGAAATAAATTTTAAACAAAAATTTATTCGGACCTATAATTATGTAATCTTATGTTGCCAGTCAGCAGTAAAATGAACTTTGTTGCTTCGGATAATATTTGTTTTTTCTCGTCGATTTTTTCATTCTTTCTTTCTTTCTTCTTCTTCTTCTTCTTTCCATCCAAAGATTGGTTTCGTATGAAGATGTAAGAGTTGTCGTGATATCAGTTGATTTTTGTATAGTTTATGACTCACATCTCTTCGCCATGCTGAAATTATGAGTGTCCTAACAAATGATGATGATGATTTGTGAAACATTTCTCAAATATAATGATCACGTTGCACCGAAGGGGGTAACCACTGGCTAAAAATCTGTCCAAATTCCAATTCTAATTTAATTCCAAGTATTTCACTTACTTTATCAGCGCTACAGACACTTATGGGCCCTAGTTTCATCGAGAATCTCGTACCAGCGTATAGCCTGTCACTCGCTACACTTTGCCAACTACTTATTCCCAGCGTCCGAAGATCTGATTCGACGCCATCTATCCATCTCATTTTTGGGCGTCATATTCCTCTTCGGTCTTCCTCTTCGCCAAAATCACGTTTCACTTCGTTTTCTTCGATACCCACCTCGAGCGTAGACTTTAATTAGACCATAATAGCTATCTGCTTAGTGTCATGATTCGCTGTTTAATGTCTGGTGTATTATCACCACTCGAACGAATCAACGCTCCAAGATAGATGAATTCATCAACTAGCTCCCGGTTGTGTACTCTTCAATGTCTATTATGTCTCCCTGTTAATTGGCTACCGAATTTGGCTAGGTCTTCATGTACTTTGTTTCTCTCCGCTTGGATTCTCAGATTCGTGAAATAGTCTACTGCTGCGGCATGTGTACGGCTGGCGATATCAAAGTCATTTGCAAAGCTCAGAACTTGCACTGTTCCAGTTGTCAGTATTTTGTTGGTTTGGCGGCACGATACAAAATATTAGATTGAATTCCGAAAATTCCACCGAATTTGAAAAATTCCACCAGTGGTTACCCCCATTGTTGCCCACACTGTTGATGAACGCTTGTACAATGCAACACGCATAACAATGTGGAAAAATTCGCATTGATCTTTTGTTGGAAACATTGTTTGGCATTTCTGGGTCAAGATCTTGGTACTTTGTAGCATTTCTTTTCAATTTCTTTCAATTTTCAATCAGACATCCACAACCACATAAAATTATAACTTTATTACAGAGTTGGTGAGTGTATCGTACAGCACATGTCGTTTTTATTTAAATATTTGAATGAAAACTTATTCTTTGATGGCATCTTTTCTTTAGATTTGTTTGAAGGACACACTCAACGCAACAGTTAACCATTTGCGAAAAAACGAAAAACACTTTCAAGCAAAGGCGTTAACTGCGATACCTCTGTCAGCCAAGTGCAGAAAGCATAAATTGAACGTTCTCATAATGGACATCATTCCGTTCGATGTGTATAATTTTTGGTTTTCTTTTGTCAGAAACAGAATTAAAATAAAATTACCCAAAAGGGTCACGCACTACGGAATTGAATTATTTAATACACAACAAAAGTGCGTGACCTCGAATATAATAGCACGATTTTAATGTCGGCTTAGTACATGTAATTTTCCGTATATGTACAACAGTGGAGATCGTTTTCCATGACGTTGCATTAAACAAAATGTTTCCTTTGGCTCTGCCTTGGAGTGACAACCACACCTTTGGGGGCAATAAAAATGTTTGCTGCATAAATAACTAAGTTGAACGGGCTCAGGGTCGAATATTTAAGTTATGTATGTGGAGGTGTCCCGTGACTACACGCACGTTTTTTTTCATAAACTGAAGCAGTGTAACAGATGAGGTAGCAATGATGCTAGTTAGATTGCTAGATGCTAGTAATAACAGAAGATTTCAGGGATGCTTTGACCTGCTCCCTGAAAAAATGATTTTTCTGTGTGATTTGGTCAGCTTTCTCAAAATATTTTGCTCGAAGCTATGTATTTCATACAAAATCTATTACTTCTAACAATACCAACCTCTCGAATCTTACGTAAGAATGCACTAGCACCGCTTCTCTACATGATAAAACTGTGTTATTTAGAATGATGTCGTCCTTATTCCTCGTTTGAAGTACTAGATTCTCATGTTATGACTTTTGCACGTAAAATTTCACTTCATAAAAATCGATACAGTCAACGTCAATCGAATTTCATCAGAAATTTGCTCCAACTGTTTTTCAGCTGGTCCACTCAAAAAGTACATAAATATAGGAAGTAGCGCGGATCACCATTTGAATGGATGCGCGATGACGCCGAGTTTCTGTGGTGTGTCAATTGTTGAAGACGTTACAACATCTCGTTTACAGCGCAAAACCTATCAATTGTCGGAGTATTCAAATCGTTTTACACGAAGTACAGCTGGTTCGACGATAGATGGCAAGTCGATTTTTTTTAAATAATTTAAATTCACCAGAGAAATTGTGCGTCGTACGCGCATCTGATCTGCGTTACTTCCTATGTTTATATACTTTGGTCCACTCATACATACAAAGGTTGTTCACACGGTTTCACCATTATCACGCGTGTACTGTATGAACACGAACAGCTAGTTTTGTATGTGTGAGTTAAATAACCTCCATACAAACAGCACACTCTACGGGGAATAATGATCGAGATGTACGTCAGCGTTATTTGCGCAGAACCACTTTACGCACGAAATAGGTTTGTTTTGCGGAATGAGACGAAAAAATATATGAAACAGTGGTCCCAGCATAGGGTTGCTGTAGCGGAATGAGGCGAATTCAACATATATCTCTATCATTATTCCCCGTAGAATGTGTGCTGTTGGTATGAAGGTTATTTAGTGGACCAGCTGGAGCAAATTTCTGATGAAATTCGATTCTGGCGTAGACTGCATCTCTCGATGTATACAGTTGTCTCATTCTACTACATTGAACGCGCAAAAGAGCAGCGCATGAGAAACTGGAAATTGAAAATTGTAACCTTGCGATGCCAATGTCCAAATGCATCAAATGTAACAAAAATCATAAAATCATAAAATTGTAAACGACAAAAACAAACGGAGTCGATAGTCGCTAATACCACCATCCACACACACACAAAGTAATTTATTTCAACGACTATTAATCCTCTGAACATTATTTTATATGCCAAATAAAAAGTTGTCAGAACAGAGAGTTCCTTTTACGAACTGAAAGACAACATATATAATATGAACGAATGCGAGGGTTGATTTTACTGTTTTACGGTTATCTTTGTATAATAATACTGTTCGTACCACGCTGTCATATTTACATGTTCTTGTGACAAATTTATTTAACTTTGTTGTTGTTGTTGTTCACATGTCTTATTACATTTCAAACGAGCATCAAAATATGTCTGACAGATCACTCAGGTATGAAATGATTAAATTAAGCAGATGATCGGTTCAAACTTCTACTACATTATGCTTATCGACACACAAATCGAATGTGATATGAATGGAATTAGCGAATTATATGAAAAAAAAAATTTGAAAAAAAGAGCGGGAAAAAATATCTATTAAACGAGACATGAACGATTGATTGAAACATAAAATAAATACAAAATTAAAGTTCCACCACTGAGTTCTAAACAATCATCCGAAATGGCTTTGACATTATGTACATGAAATATAAACAAAACATGACAAAAATTATCCTGTCACAATATATAACATCTTTATTACAATGACGGTCACGTACACGTTCAATTCTAGTACGAAGTGAAAAAATAAAGCAACAACAACAACAGCGAACAGACTCTCTACAAGACTTTTTAAGCTAGCTAACACACATCACACCATTATCAAAAACACATGCAAGCAATAAAACTTCGCTCATTTTTTTCCCTGCTGTTTTGTTGTTTCTAATATTTTATTTTTTATAACTTTTTTTTTCTTCTAACCTAAAACAAAAACGAAACATAGGAAAAAAAAATGAATTTTGACATGATAATATATTAAAGGAACAACGAAACAAAAATTATGACATAGGTGTAATGCGATAATAAAATAATAAAAATTCGATAATAAGACAAAAAAAGAAAATTAAATAATTTTTTTCTTTGACAGGTGTATCATGATGGGTTTGTTTGTTTTTGAACACTTCACAGTAGTTTTGTATCGTATCTTTACTTATTATACCTACCATTCATAGTTACCATGTCTTACCATGTCATAAATTCAGTGGAAATTAACAAAATAGATTCAGATTAAAAAGTATGCAAAGGCGTCTTCATTGGATAAAATATGCACATTGTACAACAATGAATTAATGAATTTTAATGAGCATTTTACGGCTCTAGGGTCGTAAAGTACAAAACTCGAAGTCTAATTATTGACCTCGGCAACGTCTAGAAATAGTTATTTATGCACCAAGTTGATAAATGATGCTGTTTTTGATACTAGATGTGATGTTATCAAACGTATGAATAAGTACCACGTCGTGTGACAAAAGCAACCTCATTTCTTAACTCGGTGCATATGCATACAACGTTTTCTGCAAATAGCTGCGAAAAGTAAATTTTTTAAATGCAAAGCATATACCACAATTAACATAAA
>JANTFA010190412.1:0-18040 GCA_026413405.1 Phytosciara flavipes
CTATATTTGTTCTGAGGAAAACTAACTTTCTCTTACAAATCATTGCTAATTCGATAAATTTTCCATTTGAGACGGTTATTTGATGTATCTCGATTCGACCAGTGAAAACACTCCTGCTCGAGATCCAACACAGTGGTGAAAGGAAACCGAACTAAAGAGGCTAGTTATACGTATTTTACGTGTACATGTCTAGCGAATCATAAGCGAAACAAGAAATTTTTTACTTTCTTTATTCGCATCAACACAAAACATGATGACACATGTGGGACAGTGGTATGGCATCACTAGGCTGGGTTAGAAGTGCCATCATCTTAATGGAATAATTCGTACTGGTTCGGAAACTTTCGAAATTTTAGGAAAACTAGGGCCCACGAAGCTCTAAAAAACGGAGGAAAAATTAAAGTGTCAGCTCGGAAGACGATCGAGCAACTAGTACCCATTCAACGGGGTGGTGGTGTCTGATGCCTTCATCTTAGGGACACTTCACCAAACAAAAACATTTTGAAGTACTAGAATCCGATAGAATTTGAAAAAAATTTCGAAGTGCACAGGTGAGACTGAGACACCAACTCTAATGCTCTACCACTTGAGCTACAGTGAAAATTTTCATTTCTAATCGCTCATGGTGTTATGGTGTTGCATTCTGCGTCTGAATACAAAAAGATTTATCAAAGAGAATCACCCAAAAATGAAATTGCGTCACAGTGGGGCAGATGCTTCACCTTTCATCTTTCAAGTTACTACAAACTGGTGGGGTTTTCTTAACATCTGCCTTTTCTGACACAATCAAAACTATCGCTCTTCGATATGTGATCCATGAATCCCAATTCTCACCTGATTATAATTAAAACGGCGCAATAACTAAGCACAAAGAAAAGATTGATGGAACACTATAACCTTGGTGGTTGTGCTATTTCTTTGTTTCAATCATTTTAACCTATTCATTCATTAGGCTAAACGAATGATACAAAGAAATAAAACTGCATGCTAATTATGAAAATAAAATTTAAATATTCGGGCGTTGAACGCATATACTGGCTGTATGTGAACAAACGATAAAAATGTGTTACGTATGTATGTTAAGGCTGCAATGTAAAAGGGCAATTAATAATAAAGAAAAGAAAAAGGAAAAAATTTAGAACAAAAAAATAAATTATTGCAAACAGTCGTACAACTTTGTCAATAAGCCCCGACAACTCTTTCTGTATCACTCAATATAACAAAAATGTTAACACACAATTCATAACACAGTGGTGTTCAGGCTCACGACAAAAAGCCGTGGCGTATTTATTCCAATATAGCATCTTATACACTTGTACCAATTCATTTAATACTTAGCAGCTTTTAAATCAGCTTTCGACAAATGTAATAAGAGAGAACAAAAAAAAAAGCGAAGAACAAAGCAAAAAGTCCTCAAATGACCACATTCTTTGAGGATTGAAAATGAAATGTGACATGATGTCTTCTTGATTGTTTTGTAATAGCTGCATTGAATATAAATTGATTATTTAAGTGTTTTATGCGCAGAAGAGGTTGTTTTTTTTTTCGTTTGTCTGTTTTGTTTTGCGAACTCAGTTCATTTTAATGTTCAGTTCGGATCAGTACGATTAACAGATTATGCGTTGGCATTCAGCATTCAATGCAATTCAATAACTAATTGCTTCCATTGATATGCGATTTACTGTTTTCATCCGATTAATGTTCTTCCACACAACCAAAGTCTCTTTTAATTAATCGAAAGACGTCGACCCATTGAAAATGGGCAAAATAATACGTTGCTACTCGTTTCTGTGCACTCTGACAACTCAATACCGAAACACCACAATACAATAATGTTCAGGAGGTATCGATCATGATCGACATGACTGGTTGCGTTTATGAGCACTTGTTGTGCTGTTGCTGTGAGTGGTGTATACCTGGGTATTTATTTCTATTATTTTTTTTTCAGTTTTGTGTGCTTGCTTATGTCTCTTTCCGAATTGTGATAATGATCTTTACATTGTTTCACGTCACATTGGTGTTATCCAAATGGAGAGGCGCCAATAGCCGGCAATAGATTTTTTTTGTTATTACTTTTTGATAAGCCACCACCGGTCGTGACCACTTCGGGAAAATGCAATTTTTCTGATCTTTATGATGCGATGGCGGTGACACGTTTTTGGTGGTGTCGCTTTGTAAATTTTAATTAACCTTCGGATCAATTTTGGTTTGATGCGGATAATCGACTTGTGAAATTTTGGAATTATGAAAATTGAGTCACAGAAGTGATGGGTCAGACTCAGAATTCACATAAGTAGAATATGCACTGTGTTCACGTTCAGTATACAGCCCATTCGTAAGAAACTGATGGCACGATGAAGGTCTTTCGCAGTTGAGCTTCGAAGGTCTACAAATTCACAGCGTAATGTTATCCTTTCAGAAACGGCAGATTCATTGAGATTATATTCAACAAATCTATTACTTCGTTTGTTTGGAGTGTTCTGTTTTATTCGATTCGGGATCTGTTACTTCATTTGTTACAACCTAATTCTTTGTATATAATGATACGTTATATTCAGTTATTACGCTCATAGTTGTCGATAACAGATGACTACAACTACTGATGATATATTTGGTGTCGCTATACAACTAAGACTTCAGGCTAACTAAGAACCATAGTTTCACCCCAACACAGCCGTTCTGGTGGGATATGTAGTGGTAGTCAAAGTTGGCCGAAATAAAAAAATAAAAAAAAAATCGACGAAACTAAAAAAGCCCCGGGTCGGCGATTTCAATTTTCGCATGAGAACTATGCTGGGGACGAACCTGGAACATTTCAAGCTTAAAGCCCCGACACTCTTCGACTAAAAGTATGTTTAACCTCACCGTGTTCCGAATGGTCATGGCCTCAATAGCGACTCAATAACGTAGTAGTTAAATCGTTTGCTTTCCACTACACAATTGAATTGCCAATGAAACTCAACCGCAACAGATGAAAAAATGATTGTCAGAAGTGTGTAGAAAACATAGCTGATTGAATCGGTTCAATCGGTTCCTAGTTCACTAGATGTCACTAGGTTGGTTAGTCACACAGTTTACCACTGAGCACTGTAGAAACAATTCAGTATGAATGGATCTGTGAGATTACGAAGCTTTTCTGGATAATGAACTTCAGACTTGATAACAGATACGGAAATGATTTATTGATAAGTGTGCTCAGTGGTAATTTTTACAAGATTAAAAGCAATTGTCGAAACGACCGAAGACTCGTGAGTCAACGAGCTAGCAACGAATGCAATGCTGACAAATTTACTTCAAAAGAATCTCGAAAAAGTAAAATAAGGATTCGTCTAAGGGAGCTTGCGGAGTAAGGACAATATTATGGTTACTGCCACCGAAGCAGTCCTGACGGCCACTCGAAATGAAACTTATATCTCACAATAGTTGACTGTAGCGACTAACATCGTTCGACTGCTGTACTTTTCAAATAAACACTGATCATTGCTGTTGGCTACTTCATTTATGGAAAAATGGACTCTTGCTACATCGGTTCCAACTGTTAATTGTATCACAATCAAAGTTTTTTTTAGTCGGTCACCAGAAACTTTCGGTAACGTAGACACAAAGAAATTTCTGCCAAAACGTTTCAATTTACAAAACCCCATTGCTGTATAAAATATCAGACATGGCATTCATTAATCCATGCTGTGAACTTGCAAATTTATAAATAAAATTCGGTCTGGTTCAAAAAAAATACTGCCAAACTTCGATCAACCCGACCAAACGATGATATAAGAAAAAAAACGAAACCAAAAAATACACAAAATGTATCTCATATGCGAGGGAAAAGAGGAAAAAAAGGCAGCAACGAGTCAACTGAAATATAAAAACGCATAGTAAAAACGCAATGTAATGTCACGAGGTGGACAGATTTACGACTTTAACAATGTTACGAAATTCCTTAAAACACACACAAGAATATTTTATATACAAAAAAAAGCACACACAAAATGTTTAAATATAAAAATACGAATATTCGCTGCTGAAGTTGGGTATCATGAAATCAGAAATTATTGCTAGAAAGAAAATTTAAGAGGTCGCATCTTGTATTGATGGTATGGAATATTATATTTTAAAAGAAGAAACCGCGCGAAAGCAAACGTCTTGCCGACTATAAAATATATGATAAAACAAAATATTTATAACAACTTCTTAAGAAGTTGAATCCAGTTCCCATTTTTCTCCGGTGGTGTCTATTTAATCTTGAATGCTGTTTTTTTTTGTCTTCTCTCTGGTTGCTTGCTTGTCTTGTGTTCCATAAAGGTTATAGCAATATACAATGTGCATACGTATACGTATAGACATGAGCTTCAATATGCCATGCATGGTCCATATAGCATAATGTGGACGTAAGGAGCTATATTTTATGTAATTGACAATATAATACTTTTTTGCAGGCCTTTACTTTGGTTTATGTTGTGGATAATATGCTGTTGTGTGTTTATTTTCATTTTGCTGCCTTTTTTTCATTATTTCGAAACGATTTCTGTATGTTTATGTTCATTTAAATAATAATCATTTTGCACACATACGGAGGTATCATACACACACCCAGGACCAGGACACCTTCTTTAATATCCAATCAACAGTTGTTGGGCTTAGCTTGGGTGTTAGCTTTTCGCGGAAGCTACATTTAAGATTAATCATGTCGTTCTTGCAAATCTGTAAATCATGCTATTTAAACTCATCCCTTGTTAAAATTGCTAGCAGCTATTTCAAAGGCCCCGAAACATGTCTAAAGAACCATTCATAAATCCCGTCCACAGTTCAGTGTTGCCATACTTGTGTCAAATCGTTGATAATTTCGTAAATATGAGATTTTGAGTTTTTCTGCTTCCCTCTTTAGGTGATATGTTTGGGGGTATCGGTCATACATTTGACAGGCTCCTTATGTTTCTATCTCAAAAACGCATATTTCACGAATTCTATCTTTGTCTGTCAACACTGAACGGTGCATGGGGCTTATGAATGGTCTCCAATTTTAGAATTGAACTCTGGAAAAAATCAACAGAATCAGGTGAAAACGAGCTATAGGCGAAAAATACTGAAATCCAAGAAGACCGCTGTCTACCGCTTCACAATTTTTTCACAGTTTTCAATAACTTTCAAAAATGAAAAGTTTACGAAAGTTGGATGAAATTCACAGACGATATCAACAATATTAGTTTACATAGGATGCTGCGACAGTAATTCATTACATGAGGGAACCATTTTGTGATGAAAGCAAACTCACAAGTGGGCTTCTCAGCAACAAGCTTTGGTAACTGTCTTTTCGACAATCGTAGAGTTTGTTGCTCAAAAACACACAAGTGAGTGTTCTTTTGTAATAAAATTGTACCCGAATTAATGAAGTAAGCAACTACCTCCCGCATGCGAAAGTTGAATTCCCCGAAAATGTTCTAACACGTAATGCCCAACTTTCGCAAGGGGCAATCAGTAAAAACTCTACCTCACTGGGCGATTCTATGGACTCTAACTTCAAAACCCGTGATCCTTTCATTTGTACCAGTTATGAACTTTGTAGACTTTGTACGAGTAAAGAAATATTCGCGAAAAATCTCTATGTGACATCGAAAATAGTACTAATTCGACCATAACTCAACCGATTTCGCTCATCTTCGAAACGGTAATGATAGTGTAGATTTGCTTGAATGCATCATATCTCCTCACATCTATCTCCTCTACCACATAGCATCCTAAAGGTTACTAGCATTTGTGAATACAAATCGAGGAAAAAAAGTTCCATCAAGATTGGCTTCGTTCTACTTAAGTTGTCGTGATGACAGCCGAACCGAACGACAGACGGATTTTTTCTATTATTGATTTGCGATCTAGGGCTGACCACAGACGGCTTATCCTTACTCAGCGATTCGAATTCGACGTGTTACGTGCGACTTGAGAGCGAAAGCTTCAGACCATCGTTCGTGGTATGGGTCTAAAAAACGAAACGATTTCTGCAGGAAAGGAATGCCGTAGTTTAATTTAACTAAATTGAATGTTTCAATCTTTCACCTGTCCCATATTCATTTCGACGTTTTCGCTGCCCCTTCAGTTCAGTTTTTATTTGAAGTTTGTAACCACTTGAAAGATTATTTGAAAATACTGATACACACAGCACTACCACCAATGCTTCATTAAAATGCGTCACCCAATTAATCTACTACTTGACATTGCACAAACAAAATGTCTGAAACATTCGAACTTGAAACCGGTGAATAATAATTTTATCAATCAATTTCAATATTTAAAGTAAACAACCTGAAAAGTGGTTACACTTCTGAAAAACTCTAAACAATGGCACAGACTTTTTGTCCTTTTCCTATCAACAACGGCAGAACTAGCGTCATTTCAATATCTCGAAAGACAATGAAAAGCAGCGAGAATATAACTTTCTTTGTCGTAGAAAGATGTATCTCTATAAATGTAGAAGGCACCTACCTAACCCAAATGAAACATAATATAAAGCAGAAAAAAACATTCTTCGTAACGAAAAAAAAAAGTTTATTTCAATATTAGAGACGCGACATCGAAGACAGTATGTCTCTGTGATGTGAAATGGTCTTTGGCCGGGTAAGCACATATTCAATTTGAATGAGTCTGCCTATGCGAAAACAATTGATTATTGTATTGAAATTATACAATTTGTCAATGCACACGGTGTGTATAAATATGTGTGTGTGTGTGTGTTTTGCACCTACCATTTCATATTATAGTTATACTTCTAGCACAAGCTATTTACCATTTTGCTGTTGAACTTTTGTTGTCTTTTGTTGTAAAGCAAATAATATTAAACATTATAAAATTATGTGTCTTTGTAATGTGTAGAAAATGTATAGGAGTCCGCGCCAAGCGCCAAACGACACAAAACTTTTCATTGTTATTTTGCATACACAATTTGGACTAAACTGTTGCCGGTAAACTATACTACTGTGTGTACACACGTAACAATCAATTTTATTGGACATACATTGACACTGTTGACATTGACACAATGATGTTATTGATAGTTTTAAGATGTTCATTTCAGGGAAATTATCATGTTATTGTGATCAAACATTCAGTTCTATACAGCCACGAACTGACTGATCACAATGATGATCATTTCCATAGGAAAATAAGCGAATGTGGAGTAGAGTACTATGTACCATGGGCTTGTTTACATGACTTGAAATAGGGTTAAGCTGAAGACACACGAGACACGAGCAATTTTGCGTTTTCCATTGTTTAGCCTGTGATCAATATCCGATAACAATAGAAATCGCAGCATAAAGTTGATTTCTCATTCGTTTTGCATCTGTTTACAAGACAGATGTTTTTAAACAGTAGAATTGACGCTTTAAGTCCGCTCGAAATTAAAAAAGAAACGCTAGTAGTTTATTACTTCTGAGGTTCCAAGTTTTTTACTTAACGAGTGCGGTCCTTTCACATCCTTTCAATGATATCATCTGTTACCGAGAACGAATACAAAAATAAAAGAGTCCGCTCTGGCTATCGTGGTTTTATACAGTAAAATATTTGTTAAACGAAGTAGAAGATTTTGTCATCAACATATGAAGTAACAGACTCCATATGGTAGCTGCATAGTAGTATGTGTTAGTTTTACTGAACTTATGTTAAATCAAATTCCTCGATTTCAGTTTCTCTGGTAAGGTAACAAATGTTGGTAATTTTTTCGGGATGCTAGTTTGTTATATATCCTAATATTTAAGAATTCGTGAAATCTCTGAACAATCCTCGTTGTGAAACTTGTGGAACCACTTTTTTCTTGAAACACTCTTGCTGGAGCGCAGGGGGTTCTGAGAAAAATGGTCCTCAGATAGGTCACGCAAACAGTTTTTGAACAAAATAAATCTAATTAAAGCCATATTGATTATGAGGCTAAGACACACATTGTGGTCTATCAATGGTGGCTGTCCGGTCCGCCCAACCAGTGTAAAACGTCGAAAACTTTTTGAGTGGCTCCGGGTGACGGTGGAAACAGGTAGCAGGAAGCTCCAAGCCGGAATTTTGTAGCTGGCATCGAGCACTTGCCATTGCTACCCCACACGGTCATGACCAACGTCACTGTCACAAAAGGAATGGAGTTGATTTTTGAAAATTCATCTAAACACATGAAATTTGGGAAACTTGACAAAATTTGACTTCACACAAATTAGCCATTATCGACCGACTTCATCCCCATCGAATTATCCAAATTTAATCTTTTTCACCTTTACTGAATACTATTTATTGGATTTGTAGGCGACAGACTGATGAAAGATCTGTCTCCTTCGTCGCCCAGAGGACTTAAAATTTTTTCATATTTTCGAGAATTTTCACTCGTGTGTCTTATTAGGCCTCATAATCGAGCACAATTTGATTTATCTTGTTGGCACTATCAAAAACGGGCTTCGTGACCCATCTGGAGACTGTTTCTCTCAGAGCCTCTGTGGTCCAGCAAGAATGTTTCAAGAAAAAAGTTGTTCCACAAATTTTACAATATGAAATGGGGATTCATTTGAGCCCTTATTTATTAGGATCGGTGATGACTTGAAACTCGATTGAATATCGGCTGTTCGAAGATTTCGGGAATCCACTCTTAATCACTCAACATTTTATTTAACTAACTGCTACACTAATTGGCTTCTACTACAAGGTTACCCGGCCCCTCAGTTCTAATGAATAATTGGCTTTGACAAATCGATTGAGTTGCGGAAGATTAACTTGATTGTATATTTTATCGCTTTTATGCATTTGATGGATAAATTAACAGCCGTATTTTAATCTGAGTTATTATATCATCGAATACTACGAATTACGTCGAACATAGTTTGCAACAAAAGTATAGCGTAGTAAAACACTTAAGTTCAGCTTTTAGCTCTGAGTGTAGGTTGCCAATTAAATATTTATATTTCTCTCCTATCAGCTAAATCACAGAAATCATATGTATACGACACCGGCGGTAATTAATTCCACTCAAACATATTAAAAAATAAATTTGAAAAAATAACCTATACACCAAGCCGAATTAAAATTCAACGGATATGTTTATAGCAGTCGGAAATGAACGTTTCGTTTTCGTGTTTTTTTCTTACATAGGAAACTTATTTCTTAAATATCAACAAACTTCATTAGTTAAATGAAATTTTGTTTCTTTCTAAAAAATATTTCTTTAACCCTATGCATAACAGATATACCCTTTGTCGCTTCACCTTAATTAACTGCTGAACGTATTCCTTAATAGGTCTACAAAAAACAGCCGTAAAAATATTTTCCAAAATTTTCACAATTTAGTTGTCTACATTTCGTAACCAGCGAATTTGTTCTTAGAATTCACACAACGCTCAGTGTATATTGCAAATATCTTCGTTTTTTTCATTCGGTATGCAATGTGTGTTGAAGGAATCGAACCGTTCTCTTTTTTTCATTTCACTGTCTTCCATCAAAATACTCAGAAGAACTACCGACCATTAAAGCGAACAAAAAAAAATTTTGTGGAACAAAAAACTATTTTTATATGTCGTGTTAGACCCTTAATAAATTTCCAGTCCTTTTAAATTTAAACTCTACGAAAACCAGCATTAAGCATACGGACAAAAACAGAAATTCGACAGTCGAAGGATATATGTCACGCGGCTTTGATTTATTGCCAAATCCATCAGTTCTATATAAAAATACAAAACGATCAGAATTTTGATATGGAATATTTGAAGAATGAACAAAAAACTTAAAAACAAACCAACAAAAAATTAATTCTTCAAACAAAATCGATTTTTTATGTTGAAATGTTTTAATGTCAGTTTATGAAATGAATTATTTGATATAATTTGGAAATAAACGTTTTTTTCCCTTCACCAAATTGTTTCATTTTCAATTTGGTTTTGACTCGGCAATAAAATATATTTATCGTCGAAAAATATGATATCAAGTTTGACCTTTTCCTTCTTCTCTCACTCTCTCTCGCTCTTTATCTCAACTGAACAATTTTTCGGAATACCACCGCACGGATTTCGACATCAATCAATCTAGATGCAAGGCAAAATCGATCGTAATATTACATAAGGATGATTACGTCGGTTTTAAGACACACACCGCCACCTCTAAAAGTTAAATTTCAGGCGTTGTCTTGTTCTTTTTAGAGATCCACTCACCGCAGAATTATGGAAACACCCCCAGAAGTTTCGGGTCAAATCAGCCTTGGAAGATATATTTTGTGGTGGGACAATTTTAGATAACATTCGGGATGGCTGAGTGGTGACGTACTGGCCTTCCGCCCAGATAACCCGGGTTCCACCCCAGTGAGGTCAAATTCTGTATAGGGTTTTTCTTCAAGATTCACGCTTTGAGTAGTTGAGGTTTTTGGTAACCTCATCGAGCCGTTGAATATACAGAAGAATAACACGAACCATAGGCAGCTTTGTTTTGATACAAATGAAAGATTTTTGATTAGTCGAATGTTGTGAATTTGTCTCAACAGGAGAATTCTTTGTGGAATCTGTGGGCTGTTTTCTGTTGTCTTCGAACTCTTTGAAAATCTTCGTAGTCGCATAGCCATAAGCGGAACGACAAAGAATTTTCATATTGGCATGCCGCAAAGCAAAGCTAATACTTTCTACACACAACTACAACAACATCTGTTGTCAACACAATCGACTAGCCTAAAGTCTTTCATTTGTATCGAAGAATTGAGATAACTGCCAAATACAATTTACTATTCACAATAAAGCGAAAACCACCAGACTGTGATTGGATCCCACCTTAACATGAATGGAACGATGAGTTATGTAGACAATATATCTGAGCCTGAGTCTGAGTCTAGGAACAAGATTAACGGGATTAATAAGCGATTGACCATTGATTAGAGAACCCAATGATTTACAAAGTCAAGTTACTAGCCGTGATAAATTAATGGATACTACTCAATCAAGCTGGTTAATCAACGGTTTAGTTTATGGTTGTTCTGGTAGTTTAGGTGAAGATTTAACTAACACCAAATGAAATCCTATTAGCATGCTAGACTATAGACGTGGTTCGGAGTTCAGATGAAGCATGTGGTATTAGCCAACGTGATGTTTTAAAGCTGAATACCTTCTACTATAATATGGGGAGGTCTGCATCTAGCTTCAAATTCAATAAAGGCTGTAGAAGAAGACGGAGAAGAAGAAGAAGAATATTCGGGTACTTAATGGCACTGATCTAAATTCAGAAAGGTAACATGTGAAGCATTAGTGAATTTATAAAAATTAGATTTTGTTGATTTAGCTAATTTTTGAATAGGTCAGCATTGTCAACTAGTCTATTAGTGCATTACGAAAAACGTTTACAAGGAGTCATCTGCTTAGATCTGAGCCAAAGCGCTTCCAAATGTGTTCTAGCAAGATGGAACGTTTGTATTTTATCCATAGTTTACCGTTTTTTCCTGTTGGAATAATTTCAGAAGTGTTTCGGGTGAGATCTAAGCAGAAAACTCTTGTGAACGTTTATACTTTAGGCACTACACTGAACACAATTTTTCAAATAAGTTCCAAATGTGTTGAGCTTGTGTCGTGAACCTTCTATTCTAGAAAACATGTGAATGGCCCCACAAATAATTCTTTTAATTAACTTAACAAAATGGATTGAAATTCGCATAGAAGAAGTGAGATAATACCGATTCCTGATCTAACGAAAAGATTATGTCTGCACCAATTAAACAGAAATGAAAGTCATCAAAATTCATTTGTATCCGAGGATAGTCAGTTAGCTGACTGTCAATCTGAAAGAAACATATTATTAAAATGTCGAGGACAAAATCATTTTCATTTTCAAATATTTATGTTTAAATGTGAGTGTGTGTGTGTCTAACACACACTGACATGTACGTCCAACGATAAAGTGACTAAAAAGTTGCCTCTCATACATTTCGCTTGTTTGTTTACTTGGAGGTTACAATCAAATAAGAAGGTGTCATTTCCTGTTGTTTTATATTTTCAGTTTGGAGTCGTTTTTTTTTTCTCCGGGTTTTTGACGTATATGAAATAACATTAATTTCGTCTGACTCTTTTTGTTTCTTCAAAAATTATGTAAAAACTAAAAATGTGATCCAACATTTTGAGTTTATTTGACTCATTACTATGCGTAAATGCTGGAAATATTATACATTCAAAATAATAATAATGTCGCTGTGATTTGTAGACTTGAATTTTATATGCATGCTATAAACTACTCTGCTTATAAGGAAACATCAAGGATAAGATATGTAATTTAAAATGAAAAGAGAGGAATTTACTATGACAGTGTTTGATAGATTATGCAGAACTATATGTCCAAAACTGAGCGAGCGAAAGTCGTTTATTCTCTTTACCTTAGCTATAATTCGTCTTTATCGTTGAAATGAATGTTGACTGGCTCGTTTACTGTTTTTTAAAAGTCTTAATTTAGCGAACAACTAAGAAATGTGCTTAGTATGCTCTAAGAAGACTTTAAGTAGAAATATGCACGAAATTACCTCTGTTGCTATAAAACTCATGGTGAAACTATTTTCAACTGAATCCAACTGTAAGTCTATGTGCTTTACACCTCAAAACGAAGAACGTATAGCAACGAAATCTTCTACTTCATTTGTGTGGAGTATCTTCTTAGATCTATTACTTCAATAATTTCATCATACATTCAGCCATATAAAGAAATGCAAGTCAGAGTTCTCCGCTTATATATTTGTCGTCGGAATCGATAGCAGATGAATAGTCGTGTTTATAAATCGAGATTTTAAAGTAAAAAAAACTGTTGCACTTAAACAACTTTTGGTTTTAATACTACGACCCATTTTGTTTTATATGAAATATACAAAACTGAAGTTGATTGGGCTAAGTACAAAGATTTTGTATCTAATATTTAAACTAATTATGGGTGAATGTGTTAGGCTCGAATGTTTGCTATTATTACACCGACCTAGTATGTCTACACAGATAAAAATTTGGGATCAAAACTTTCTCGAGCGGTTACAAACACTAAAACCAGTTAAATCTAGTACTTCGAAGACAATTATGTGGGTAATATGTGTGGATTGAAGAAACCTCGAAAAGTGGTGAACGTTTTAAGGTCTTTTTGTTAACCATAACAAAAACACAAAAAGATCATGAATCAGTGTAATGAGCCACTTCTCATCTCATAAAGTACAAGATTTTCATTTAATATTGACAAGTTATTGGTCGTCGAAAAAGTTGTCCCAAGAAAGTATGAAACATTAGGCATTCATCACAGCATTATATTAAGTGGTTGATTTTTGGTTGATTCAAGTCGAAGCCGAGGTGACCAATAAGACGTGAACGTAACTTTTCACTTCGATTCTGAGTGTTTCTGTGTTATGTGTCTCTGCTCGGTAAATGCAATTTTTTCGTGTCGTGATTTTCGCATTTACTGAGCAGAAGAACAAAAAGTACGGTAGGTAACTGCAATTGTTGAGTGGGAAAATATCTCTCTCCTTAGACTCTGGATTCCTCATTCTTCAAAACTACAATTTTACAACAAAATAGCAGGAATCCATTCAAGCAATATTTAGCCGTAGGAAGCCATGATGTAGATATAGGAAACCTCATCAACAAAATATCAATTTCTCAACCTGTTGCATACAACGCGTTTTCAGCAACTAGCTGCTAAAAGTGACCTTGATAAATACACATATATAGCACTGTATGAACGAAATAGTTATTTACAAGCTTGTTCCTGCCCGAACGAATTAATGTGTTAAAAGAAGGTGCCCAATAGCAACGGTACAAAAATGTTCATGCTGAGTAACAAAATTACGAAGAAAACTGTGAAAATTTGTCACATGAAAAATTCTATGAACGATCACGTAGACTGGATTTATGCAATAAAAGTAGAGACAAGGTATGGTCAATCGTTTGAATTTGTATAGGCCGGAGGACATGCGGATTTTCTATTTTTGCACCGAACGAACTCATTTAAAAAAAAAATTTCATAATAAATTTCAAGGAAGAGTCCTTTGAACGCTACAACATGCCAAGTCCGCATGTCCTCCTGTAGTATCGTGTGCAATGAATGTCAAATAAATAAGTTCAGTTTTACTGATACATCAATACAAGAAATACGCATTCCTTACATCTCTACTCGATATTACACCCCCAACTTGTACGACTTGGCCATACCTTGTCTCCAATTTCATTGGATTTACGTACGCTTCAAAAATTGGTTCTCTGCGGACTGCGGCTATATATCTCAAAAGCCGAATGGCTAGAAGTGCTCCTCGATAAGTGTTGGGATTTGGTGTGAGGGGTTCAAAGATTGGTCAAGGTAGGATTTTTTTGTACGGTAAATGGTTCAAAAGGAGTGACAAAAACTTGTTTGTTAGAATCTAAATTGCAGAGGTTTAATGTCGAACTCATCGAATTTATTCGATTAAATATTGTGAAAAACTATGAATAAAAATCTAACATAGAAAAGGGAGCAAAAAAGACCACTCGAGAGTCACCCAAATGACGCATGAAAAGGTCCACTTTTCCACGCTGAGAACATGCAGTGTTAACGATACTGATCTATAAACAAACTTATGTTCCATAACTATCAGCTTTTCTCACTCAAACCACTGAATTCACAAGTGATAGAGAAAAGACACTCTATTTTAGGACTCAAATACAAACACAAAACTTTCGAAAATAACTTAACGTACAAAAATATTGAACTGCGTTAGACCAAAAAGTTGGAATACGAAATCTTATCAACTTATATCAATATTTGTTTATACAATTTAATCTTTAAGTAAGTGATATGACAATAAAATAAAAACAGAATTGCAAAATTTAATAAAAACCTGATTTAAATAAAGCCAAATAAAGTGATAATGGGACTAAACATAAAGAAAAAAAAACCAAAATCGTTTACTCGAAACAGATAAAAAAAACCTTTCCAAACAGGATTTGAACAGAACCTGATTTTTTTAAGAGTAGAAAAGAGAAGAGGGAAAAAAACCTCAAATGAAAAACTGTTACCGTTTTTCGCATGTTTACACGAAATTTTGTTTATTAGTTTTTAAAATATTATGGTCCAACAAGCGAGAGATAAAATTTAGTTTTGCCGTTTTATACACTTTTTAACTTCATCGTCAACTTCTTCTTCTACACATCTTTCACATATGGCACGCTTAAATGGTTCTTTTAAAAAGTTTAATCATAAAAAAACAAATTTATTTGTTCAAAACGTGTAACTTTATATCATCGTATGTGGATTATATTTACTTTAAAACTGAAGACGTGTTTCTTATCTTGATGTAATGTTGACTTCTGATCTAAAATGTCTTCACAAAAATTGCGGTTATTCAGTTGGTTATTGCAGTTCAGTTCATTTAAAATATTATTTTAGACATCTTCCACGCAGAGCCTATCATTTCACATACAAAACAACTTAATCTTCGGATGGGATTTTTCGGCCAGGTCTGCTCGACTTTAATTTGGGATAAATGTAATTCAGACGATTCGTTGGATCGCGTACGTCATCCATGTTTAAGTAAAATAAATATTTAACTAAAGATAAAATTGGATGTTATCGTGCGCTTAAGCCGTTTTAACCAAATAATTTTTGCTAGTTGCGTAAAATTATTTTTTTAATTGCTAAGCAAATACGAGGTGTGTAAATTTGTTATCTAGATCCATAAATTTTGAGAAGTCTAATGAGGTAGCAGCATAATTTGACGACGACGACGACGACGGGTAATTAACGATTTAACAAAAATATGATCAGCTTCGGAACAGTATGATTGTGATCACCTGACATATGAGTCAAATAATTATGGAAGTTTTCACGCTCCCAACTTTATATCTGTTTCAGCGAGGGGTCGAATATTATTTTGCCCTCTCACTTTGTTTTCGGAATCTTGTTTTGTTTCATGTTTCATTTTTAAACTCAACATCTTCAACTGAATGTTCACAAATGACTGGAATTTTGATATTATTTTGACATAATTGTCAGCATGTTCAAGGTAAGTCGACCGAATGGCCATACCTGTTCTACACTTTCATTGCTGCAAGGATGCTGTAATTCCACAATTGTTAAATCGAATGTTTGAGAAATCGATTGCAAATGGGTGATTGGCGTTTTGACAAGATATTTTCAACATCACTTCAAGCGAAAAGTGTTACTGCGGTATGTCCCCAAAAATGCCACGATTCTTTGAAAAATTCATCTAGACCTCGAGACATTCCGAAATGTTTGTCAAACATATAGATCTAGGCTTCAGCTACAGACCGCCTCAGACATACTAATTTGAGACGGCTTGCGGCCGTACAAAATCAGTCGATTTTAGGACTAAGAAAACTACTTTCGTAAAAAAATCTGTGCATCGTAGAAGCAGAACCATTTTATGTTCGGAACAATGATGTGCATCAACTTTGCCAGAACTCCCACTCTTCATTGTCGGATTCATCCAACCTATTGCAAATGGCACAAAACATTTCCATTGTCGTTCATCGATTTTTAAATTCATTCGCAATTACTTCCGTCAGGGCGTACTTAGCACATGAACCGAATGACCTCTCCATAAAACGAAGTTTTTCTTTTTTTTTGAAACCATTCGATTTGAGTCGAAATTGATGCAAAAAATGTGGATTTCGTTCGTCTAAATAAAAGCTTCGTTCGACAATCCGAAAAGCTTGGATAACGAAGAAAATCGTGTGCACATGCAATTCAATAACCTCTCGTAAAACAAACAATGACACATTCCTCGGGTGGTAAATCACAGAAAGAAAAATTTGCATTTCCAACAAATTGATTGAATATTCATTGGAAATTTAGGTCAGATGTCAATGTAAACCGTTGATATAATAATATATAAAATGTACCTGCGTCAAACATTAATACCGAGTTAACTAAACTCATATCATAATGCCGCATTTATTTACTGATATAGACGGAGAAAGAGAAAAAAAAATTGGAAGAAAGAAATTTTTAGTAAGTGAACTTTTTTATGAAGTAGTGTAGTCGTAGTCAGAGCCGTAATGGGACATCGGGCAGAACCCTTCGCTCCATTGTGCGGATCTCAGGCTGACAGAATATTAAATTTTGTTACGAGTGATGGAAAGTTGAGTTTTTCAGTACTAGTCTCGGCTTCGTCTCGTTAGGGCGTTGGAAAATTCCACTTCCATCATTAGTAACAAACGACGTTTTTTGCACTTAATAACTGGAGTGAAACGAAACACAATCATGTAAAGAAAGAAATCGCTGTACAGCATATTTAGCAACTGTCATGCATTCTCGATTGCGACCGAAAGATATATTTGAAATTCCATTCCTGGATGAAGAGAGAGGCAGAGAAAGTAACTTTCTCGGCCGCAAATATTCTCTCTATTTTCGATCGTAGTCTTCGTGTCGAAATCCGTCGAATTTCCTTATGCGCATAAATTCATTTTTCGTGCGTAAATATCCATTCGATTAATTTGTAAAATTGCTACAGTCACGGCAGTGCTAAGTAAGCCGGACAAGAGTGGTTAATTTTTAAAAAGTCGAATAAGGAACCTAGATATGAGCAGTTGACTTTATCGCAATGAGCACAATGAATTTCGTGTGAGAGCAAATTCAGCTCAAATCGTGTATTCATGGCCAGCCAAATTGAATTCAAATTTGATGCTTGCCGATCTCACCACTGAAACAAATTGTCATTTGTAAACATTTATGCTCACTTCACAAAAGGCTCGGAACGGGTTTAATTCGGGTTGAACGAGATTGAATCACACTCCTATTAGTTAGCTCGAAAATAAGTTGAAGGGAGCATGATTTGTAGCAAGTTTATCTGGCTTTCCATTGCACATAAACTTTTCCACATTAGACAAAGTACTTGAGACAGAATCGAAATCCGGACAAGTTCGAGTTCAATCCGATCGGGTTCGACCCGAACTTGACCGGATTGTGATTCTGTCTCAAGTACTTTGTCTATTGTGGGAAGTCTATGTGCAACGGAAAGCCACAACTATAAGCTACAAATCTGCTGACTTTGAATTATTTTCGAGCTTTCTGGTAGGAATGCCATTCAATC
>JANTFA010190523.1:0-10210 GCA_026413405.1 Phytosciara flavipes
CACATTGAACGAACTCATTTTTGTGAAGGAATTCTTCATATATTTTAAGAATGAGTCCGTTCAAGGCCATAAAAAGCAAAATCCGTGTGTCCTCCGGCTTGTATGACTTGGCCATACCTGTCTTTCTATTTTCATTGAAAATCATAGCTGTCAGTCAAGGGACCTGACCCACCCAAAAGGTGGGACCTAGTTGATAAAAATGTCTACAAGAAAGCGGTAGGCTGGTCTCAAGATAATATTTTATGTTCTATTACAGTTACTAGGTTCATTTCACTCAAATAGATTTCTTGACACAGGACTGCGTTCTATGTGACCAATTTTATTTATATTTTATTTTCTTGTCCAAAATAGCAATCACATTAAAGAAAACCATCAATGATCCAATGCTTCAAAGGAAACTTCACAAAACCAACAGATGAATTGATGGTTCGAATACACTCAATCCGATTTATTTGTTTTTTGAACTTAACACTACCCGCAAACGAAACTCATGCAGTTAATTTGAAAATTATAACATGTCATTAGTTCAATGCGACAGTAAAAATTAATGAAACGATTTCGTAGAAGTTATATTTATACTTTTTTTGCATGTGAACATATGGCAAATTATAAGCGAAATGAATAACATACTCATATAGTGGTAAGATACGCCTGTAAGGCATTGATAATAATGTTGTTGACAGCACTGATCGGCAACAATACTAGATCGTTCATTTCATCGTATCGTTTTGTTGGTTCGATTTATCATCGGAAGTGCTGTTTATTCATCCATCTTTTTTGATTTCTGGTTTCTGTTTCCTCAATCGCGTACGTGTGCGATGTATTGTTTGAATTTAGTGATTCATTTTGTATAAGAGGTAGGTTCCTGGCTTTTCTTGCATTTTACATAGAAGATTTTCACGGTAGTTTTTTCAGCGCGGCCACGTTGTCTGATAGATAGCCCAATTGCGAGCGGACATTTGTTGTAAACGTGAGTTAATTTTTGTAATTATTTGCTAACTTTGTGACACTTTCACTTAGACTAATTTTATTTTTTTATTCCTAGTCTTTCTGTGATTTAAGAACATTGAAGTTGATTTGCTGCCAATTAACGAAACTGGCACACAACTCCCTAGAAGAAACTCTGGCTGTATCTTGCGTAATTACCGAGATAACCATCAAATTCCGGTTTGGCCATATTGAGTTGCTGAATTAGTCGGTTGCTTCGCAATGAATCTATAGATGCTGATTTTGACATTGTTTGGTCATACACGTGCATGCATTTTCAATCAAAGTGAACATTTCATGACAAAAATTTTATCATTCAGAAGACTTTTAGTTAAGGGAATTATTTTCACAGTGTAAAAACTCCGCATCATTTGAAATAATAAAATAAATTTCTTTTAATTTTAGAAGTTTTTGTTTTGAACCCATCTCATAAAATTTAGTGGATCTAAAACCAAAGTTCCATATCTAGCTTGTTCGGAAGAAGTCGAGCTTTCTAGTGTTTTCATAAACAACTTTTAATTTTCCAGCTACTTCGGTATATATCAACGTGGCTTTACACGAAAAAAGGTCTTTAACTAAGAAAATATTGTCGATTGTCGACTAAGACTTCAAGATTCAAAATACAGTTTTGCCGATTTTGCCCTGTATTGGAAATGTGTAATACACATTTAGCAATCGAAACGATAATAGCACGTCGATTTCGAACCCCGGAGCAAGGGTAAACCTTCTGGGTTCATCCCTAGATGTCAAATCAGCATTTAAAAAAATATCCATCTGTCTGTCGGTCTGTCCGTTGTAATATCGAGTAATGAAACACGTATTTGTTGTATTGGTGTATCAGTAAAACTGAACTTATTTATTTTACATTCATTGCACCGTATGCTACGATGCTACATCCGTCATCACGATAACTTGAGTAAAACGAATCTAATCTTGATGAATCCAGGCTAAGTTCGAAGATGGGCAAAATCGGTCGAGCCGATCCAAAGTTATGGTCGGAATAGTGCTATTTTCGAGGTCTGGTCGAGGTTTATCGCATATATTACCGGCGATATCACTCGCATAAGGTTCGTAGATGGTGCAAATTAAAGGTAAGAAAGGAAGGAAGGGAAGTGAGTGCCAGTAACGATTTCAGTGTGGATATTGTTAGTTATGGTTGTATCGAACAGTAGTGCAATCGAAATAAGAGGCGGTCCAACACTGCTAACGGTAACAATCAAAGGTCAACCAAAACCTTAGGTGAGGCGCTAAGTTACCTCCGGGGGATACTGTTACTGCAGCTACCTCCCAGCTTGTGTAGTTGAGTCTGAGTTAACAAACTGTTTGTTATAATTGTATGAACAAAAACCAACGATGGCATTTCGTGGTAAGTTACATCTTTTTGGTTGTCCCTGTCAATTTCAGATGGCAACATACAGCAATAATACAGTTTTCCGTAACATCTTATCTCTCAATATAAATTCCGTAACAATGCCTGACGAAATTTATACAAAGTCAAACAATTTAGTGATATCAATTTTTATTTTCCAGTATAATCTTTCAGTCTGTAGATGTTAACATTTTTGTGTCAAATCATCTTTTCGATAAATATGTCATACGAACGACGAACGGAACGTTATTATAAAGTGCGTGTGGGTGGCTTGAAGATAATGAGGTTCATATTTCAGCGCATGTTTTTGAAATTAAATAAATACAAGTAAGGAAAGAAGTTATTGTGCTCCAAAATAGGGTCAGTGTACCAGTCTCTGGACATGTAAAAAAAGGCCGACACCAATTAATCTTTCATTAAATAAATTTCTTTGTGAACGAAGCAATAATAGTTAACATTTCTGGAAACTGATAACCTAGCTTTAGAAGGAAGAATTAGGAGTAACAGTCGGCGAAGCGAAACTACATAAGTCATAATGATACTTCATCATCGTAGCGATTTAGCGACAGACTATTACAATATCATATGAGTCAAGTAAGTATTAACATTGAAAACGAATGAAGGAAATTTGCGATTTTGTCCTGCCGTGGGATTGAACCTGGGACCTCTCGATTATGAGTCGAGAGCTCTAACGCTCAATTTTGATTTTCACATAAAAACAGCCGTCGGAGTTTTCCCGACAAGTGTTAGGGCCTCGTGTACAAACACTGAAACACATTTCAAGCTCACCTTGAATAGTCTTATGACTTCCTTTGAAACAGTCAAGAAAAAAGAAAAAAAAGATGACATCGCTCCGAGTTACAAACTTTGCCTTTGAATGAATACATTTTCTGTTGAACATTAAACCGCCGCAAAATATATTTGCGAGACAATCGGAAAAACTGAACGACATGCCCAACCTACCGATATACACAGACTTAAGCCATCCACCAACAACCCATTTCCGAAACAGTAGCAGATACAGAAATTAGAGCAAGCAATCGTTTCAAAAAACCCGAAAATTATTTTTTGGAAACGTTACGTGGATGACTTTTTTGCAATTATAGAAGAGATGAGAACATTGCGGAAGAAATCAAATAAGTTCTAAATGCAGATTCATCAGATTCAATTAACAATCGAAAAGGAAGTCAACACCAAACTACCATTTTTAGATATTTTAATAGAAAGAACACAGACGGATAAATTGAGACGAAAGTGTACCGAAAGGAAAAGGAGACCCGCACAGAAGGATACCTGAATTATAATTCACTAGCATTGACACCCGGGCTTCGCCCGGGATACGCTGACAAAAAGAGTTTTTCGACGATTTTTTATGAGAAATGCTTACGAAGAAGTTAATATATGAAAAATAAGCTTCAAAAGAGTCATGTACAGGCCTGTACATGACGATTTTTCATAAGAAATGCTTACGAAGGAGTGAATATATGAAAAATAGGCTTCAAAAGTGTCATGTACAGGCCTGTCCACACGTTTCTGGTAGAATAAAATTCAAGTGACCAAATTAAAGAACCTTGAAAATGGCATCATTAGTTTTAGAGGCCCAGCATTCCTTATTGAGTATGGCATTAGGTTAACGTCTTTACCAATTGTAAAATTGAGTGTATAAATTCACGAAAACAATTATGTTATTTCTGTAGTCATAGATTGATGTATGGTGAAACGATTTGGTACATTTTGGGCCGAAAGTTGTTACACATTTCCCTCAGCTTCTCCCAGAATGTTTGAAGTAAAAAACGTTAATTCCGAAATAATTTAGTAAAAACCGGTATGACACACTGTCGTCACCGGTATTTTTATTTCTAGTTTTTGACGAATGTCGTTTCCCACATAATCCGCTTCATTGTAAAGCAATACGTTTCAAGACAGCAAAATTTGTTGGCTGAGAAACAATTAACACATAAAGAAATCAAAGCCTTATTGAAACTTGTGAAATTGGCGTTGAGTTTACGTCTGCTACTGGGGCTGTGAGCCTAAATACGCCTCTGGAACTGGCCTCGGAAATTGGAACCATTTCATACGCTTGTGGAATCTGACAGACTCAACGCGATGTGATTGCGGTGCCATAGACCAAACGATAATGCAGATAGTGAACGATTGATTATACACGACGGCTATATACATACATCTGTTAACGATAGGAACGACAAATAAAAGTCTCATGCTTACTCAGTCTTTATTTATATAAAAACTCATTCTCGAACAATTGAAGTAAAAGATTTGATATAAATGTTTTGAAAATGCTTTGATGGAAGTAATAGATCCGATGATGCTTGATAGCTTTTACCGTTTTAATTGCAAATTGAATTTCTTGCGATAGATGCAGATCAAAAGATTAAATACTTGATGTGATGTGAGTAAAAACACATTTTGAAGCTTTAAAGCTTTTCGACGTTTTAAATACGAGAGCTAGTAGCCGAGGGGGTGCTCACTTTGATTAACCAAAAATTGAAAAGTTGATTAACTGAGATTAACCAACATGACTGATTATAATCCATTAAATAATCACGTTTAGTAACTGAATTACGATGTTTGGCGTTGTAAATCACTTGTTAATCAGTGGTTTTGTACTTGTTAATCTGTTGTTAATCGTGTTAATCTCAAAAAGTGAGCACCCCCTCGCTAGTAGCAGTGCTATGCCGTTCATGTGTTCGCATAGCACTACATTACCCGGAGATCAGTTATGATTAATCAGCTATCACGCACAGAAGATACTTCTCCAGCTACAATCACACCAAAAATTATCAGCGATCGAGTTGACTTTATCAAAGGAAGCAAACGTAAAATCTTAATTGCAAGCTTCGAAACTCCGGAAACCTATAAATATTAGCACACTGCGTCTCCTCCGATTGAGACGATTCCAATCAAATTGGATTCTTCTCATTTTATTCATATTGCAAATGAAATGAGGGTGACTGCTTCTCCCATATCAAAAATGAAGTATGTTCTGAGACATAAATCATTCATTCACTCGCATCATCAATTCTAACCATCCTATTTTCTCATTTCAAAGAAGAAAAAAATGTCATTCACAACACACCAGCAGAGTATAGCAGCAGCAGCGTTTGTAAAGTCTAAGCCAACAACGAAACACGAATGAGTGTTTTCTCGTGTGTTTTGTTTTTCATTTTATATTTTGCTCATTCAAAGCTAAACTTCGTGTTCTCTATACATTTTCCACAGCAGAGCACAAAATATACACCGAGCACAATGTACAAAATGGTTAAAACGGTCGCTGTCGACAACAGTCGGATGAGATCGTGCTGACGTCACCCGAATAACCACAAAACATTGGATATATTCTCGTAAGGCGGGGTTTATTAGGCGGGGTCGATAATTTCCCCCTTCCGATATAAAATTCATATCAGTTGAGTGCTAGATTTCATACAGTGCAGAAGTGTTTTTACAATTTCGTCTTGTTAAACAATATTGACTGGTAAATTGAATTGCACAAACTTTGAAAAATAGATTTTCCGTGACAACTGACTTGAAAGTTTGGAAATTTGGTGTTTTGTAAAAAGTTTTTTTTTGGAAAATTTGACCTTTGCATTATTGAATGAACTAAAGCCCTTTAAAAAGTCAAAATACGAAAATTGTCACACACAACAAAAAAAAAACTTTTCATTGAACTCTCGTACACGTATTCCATTCATCGGTTGTGTATGTGTGTGCGTACGCCGACATCCAATTTCGCTGTGGATTTTACGTTCAGAGATAATACGGAATATTTCGTAGTGTCAGTGCTTTTTTGGAAGAAAATATTGAATAAAATTGTGTAACGTGGTTCTGCTTTCATAACATACAAAAACTTCGGCGTATAAATTTTATATCGCCAGAGTGAAAATATTGAAGACACGAAGTTACGGTTTACCATACGAATATCGTGTGTCGGACACATTCGGCTCGTTCGGATTTCTGTTGTTTTGAGTCGATGCTGTTGTGAATTGAATTGAAAAAAAATTTCTTCTCTCTTTAGACGGTTTTAATACACACATTTATGACATGGAATGAAATCGGGAAACTTTCTCGTGTGGATGTGAATAACGACATTAGCATTCAGCATGTTCTAATAAAACAAATTTTTTTTCTTTTTCTTCATTCTGTTCGTTAATGGTGAGTGTGAATTGTATGATTTTCATGAATTTGATTGATGTTTTGAATATGAAGATATTAAGATGAACTCGGGGATAATCGTTAATTAATGAAATTGTAATATGCATGAAAGTTGCTTGCTGTGTAGCATATGTTTCGATATTTATGTATTAATGTCATCTTTGAAATATGTTTTTTAAAGCATTGAATTGAATAACAATTCGAACAGAAAATTTTATTTTAACTCGAATTATTTCTAACTTATTCGAAGTACTAGAATATGTTCTTAGTCGTAGTCCAATTAGTTAAGTTAAACATAGGGTAAACTGTCCATAGAGTACGTATTGATTGGAAAAGGCACTGTTGATGTAACAGTAGATTATAGATTCTGGTTTGGAATTTTTCTTATTTTGTCTAGTATTATGTTTTCAGCTTGAACCGTAGGAGAAGCATATGCAATGCAACCGCACAAGTCAAAATGAGAATCCTCAATATTGTATTCGCAAAGACACTTGAAAAGAAACGTTCATTGGTTTTGACACTGACTTACTTAACAGCCATTTACCCCAAATGAGCTTCGGCTGACTCCACAACAGCATTATGCCATGTCTGACAATCCTCGGTAACAAATTTCCAGTTACGAATCCCCAGCTCTCGTTGGTCCCCTTCAACGCAGTCAATGCAACTTTTCTTTGGACGCTCTCTGGGTCTTGTACCATCGAATTGACATGGTAAACACCATATCAATGAAATCAAAATTTTGTAAGCGCACAACACGATAGGACTCCTATCATAGAAGATGTTCGTGAATTTTTCAAATCGCCGAAAAAGGGTCGAAACAGGTTCAATCCAATCTAAACGAAAATGCAAGATAAAAATGGTGAATTATTGAGCAATACTAAAGAAATATTGAATCGGTGCACCGTGCGCGGAGAACTTCAAAAACCCGAACAAGCAACGCAAACTTGTCACCCGCCGAGTCCTACAGCAGAGAAGAACGGAAAAGCCCCAGGAGAAGACAACATTTCAACCAAATTGATAAAAGCAGTCGTTGAACTTCTATGAAGAAGATTATTCCGAATAGTGTTACCGGTATGGAAAAAAGATTAGATGCCGGAGCTTTGGAAGGCAGGAGTTATGACACCAACACACAAAAAGGGAAGTAAATTGGTCTGTGAGAATCTCCGAGGCATTAGTCCTCTGAATTCAGCGGTAATCTTTGCGACGATTCTGTTCGATCGTATCTCACTTAATACGGAGAAAACAATTGGGGAGTGGTTTTCGTGAAAGAAGATCGACTATTGAACAAATATTCAACATAAGACAGTTAATGGACAAAGCATACAAACATAATACTACCATCCACCAAATGTTTGTGGCTTTTAAACAAAACAGACTTGCTCAACACCAACAGAGATGCTTTTTTTCTCTATCTTAGAAGAATCTCGAATACCGATGGAACTAATTAGGCTTCCCAGAGCGACATTAACAGACACAACGCAAAATGCATCTGTCGGACCATTTTTCCATCGAATTCTAACAAGGCAACCGCTTATCTACTTTATTCTTTGATTTGACATTAGAAAAATTAGCTAGAGCTTTGTAGATTAACTGGAACGAAACCATATTCAATGCTTCCTAACAATTGACGTCTTTTGGGGATAAAGGAACAATCAAGGTGAAGGAAATGCGTGGGAATCGACGGGCGACTAAGACAGTTGGATTGGCTATAAACTAAGACAAAACCAAATACCTCATACTAGATAGAGAAGCCAAGGAAGTGGAGAATCAGGAATAAAAAGCTTATTGAAATTTGTTGAGCCTAAAACATTGTTTGCGCTGTAAAAGCAGCGTGGCTGAGATTGACGGGTCATGTGTCATGTGATCCGTATGAACGATGGTTTTGATCACCCCAGTGGCCAGTGCTACAGACCACTTTTTGACCTGCTGCAGCATGAAAACAAAAATTATTTCAAGACCAGCTCCTGCATCAATTTAAACATTATTATCTGCACCTTCCATGAACACTAGTTTATTCTGTGGCCCATAGACTAATCGTTTGTCACAGTAGGTGGCAATAAAAAAGATCGTTTTCGATTACATAAATGAATAGGATTATTGCGAAACAGCAAAAATAAGTTCCTACTTACTCATCCACCCACCTGGTTATTGTGTATTGGTTGGTTCAATGTATTATGTGAAATTCGAGTCATCGACTTCTGGTTTTGCCAATAGCTCGACATATAGTACAGTAGCTTGCCAAAGTTAGCTTCTATTACAGCCTGTAATTTACAGGGAATTTTTGATTTACCATTATGTTGTTCCATTTTACTGTAAGTATAATGAAAATGGATGCGAAGACAGGTACTTGAATCTCTAGAACCCTAGAATTTCTAGTATTAAATGATTAATGTCGTAAAAGAGAAGAGAGAACCTCGCGTGTGAGAGAAAAATAAGTCCTTTTCTTGAAGAATTTCGTTGTTACTTAATTATAAGATTCCTTGTAAATAGATTTTACATCGCATTCAGTTCATATCAGACTAAGTTGGTCGTTTGTTCTTACAATGAAACATTAAACAAATACCATTCATATCAAAGACATTCTTTTGATATTTTTTGTCGAATACATTTGGACAAATTGTTTATTTATTTATGTATTCAATGAATATACCTCCTCTCAACATTGAAAAGAATGTCACTGAAGATGAGCTAATGAAAAATTACTTGAATCTTGTTCTGTTCTCTTTTTAAAAAAACTTTCATTGTGACAATGAAGGGTGTGATCATCACATGGGTATGTCAGAAATCATCGACTTTTGTGTTAAATTCAATTTTTATCAGGTCGCCCACACGTCCTGAAGTTGAAACATTTTAAATTCGTCCTTTGCGTTTTAAAAGATTGGAACTTTGTGGAGTTTATTTGATACTTCGGACGTCGATGGGACAGACCCCTAGGAATGTCCGAGTTTTAAAAGAAATTCAAATTTTGCGAGTCTTAATAGCCTAAATATTGGACCCGTATTTTTTTTAGAATTTACAAAAACATTTTAGAAGCTTGAAAGCTTTCGGAAATATGTATGGGGCTCACACAAATTTTTGTTTTTCTTGCAAACTTCCGAAAGCTTTGTTTTTGTAAATTCTAAAAAAAATACGTTTCCAATATTTTGGCCTTTTGGACCATTTAGGGTATTTATTTTAAGACCCGCAAAATTCGAATTTCTTTTAAAACTCGGACATGCCTACGGACCGCGATTACTCTTTAACCACATTAAAGTTTAGTGGCATTCACAATAAATGACGTCACGTAGTTACAGATAGAAGAGTCAATTTGCGAAAAACCTTGAATAAGTTGTGTGAAACACTAAAGCTATCGGCGATTTTCAAAATGTATTCAGTGATCCGCGGGATCATGTTTATTATTAATCATCCAGCTTGGTCGGTCATCCATGAGGCCACAACTGAGGTTCAAATGTACCATTTGGAAAATTCACGTATTACCCATGAGAACATTCTCTACAGTTTCAATGTTCTCTGTTCAAACCTTCTTATTGACAACATTTGACGTTAATGTTTACTCTGAATATAATTTCTTATTGTAATGCCTATTGTCAGGGAAAGGACTTCGAGTGCCTCGTAATTTTGATCAGTTAGTTTCAATGAAATTCGTAGTATTTCTCAAGACATGCCTAGAACTTGAACAGCTAG